>JAEDXX010000444.1:0-48770 GCA_021725515.1 Epicauta chinensis
CAACAATCATTGAAATGTAATTATTTTAGTTTGAAGGTCCTCGTCCCATTAATGCAAATGTCGATAAATTGCTATTAAAAGCACAAGGTTGGTATCCTTCAAATTTTATTGCCAGACAATGTCAATACTTAACGTCTCGAGTACATGAATTAACGACACTATTTTACGGTGAGATTTTACCCTCGACTATTCAAACATATCTAATTTAATATGGCATTAAACAGATGATGTACTATTACCGGAAATTGTCGTATATAGATGGCCAGAAGATTGGCAGGTGCTCAGATCCGCCCGCCACGAGCGCCCATTTCCATACCGAACGTTTTACGTAATTGCAACAGTTTTTTTTTTACAGATTTTAATTATAATATAGCAAAAATTTCAATAGGCTTTAAAAACGAAGAATATCGACGAAATCATGTTGGAGGAGTTGAATTTCCAACATCCATTATGTTTTTTAGATCGTACAATATATAAACAGATTCTATCATCAGCTTATACCAAACAATTACAGAAATTATCCGTAAATCTCTGTTTGTTATTGTGCGATCATTTAAAAAAACCCAAAATATCCGATGAAATTGTATTCAAGAAACGCCGACTTGGTTTAGATGATGAACCGTGTCGATTTTTTGAAAAACATTTCCTTTACAATTGCCAATCGTTACAAGTCTTAGAATTGTCTGCGTGTAAAGGGTAAGGTATTTTTGTTTAATATTTGCTGTTAAAGTCCTACTTTATCGACTAAAAACTCGATGGTAAAGTAGCACTTTACCCTCCTCAACGGTAAAGTGTTTACTTTACCGTTCCGGTGGGTAAACTCCACAGCAACCAACAACAAATAAACAAAAACAATTGCTTGTTAATACACGATATTTGCCAAAATGTATATAAGATGGTTCTCGATGTACGAAATTTAATTTTTAGATTTCTCTGATTTCAAAGTGAATTAGTAGTAACGCTACAACAATAATCTACATATTTTGATTATGAATTTCGTGTATCGAGAATACTTAAGATATTCGTTTTACAAGTTTTTATTTTCTTCATAATTTATTCTGCTGCAGAATTAAAGGTGAACACGAAGACTCGTCTTTACACAAATTACATCATTCATTGACGTTGTTATGTAATTTGAAACAACTGAAATATTTGAGTATTGATATACTACAAATTCTTAATGGGAAATTCTTAATTAATGTAATATAAATTTTCCCAATTTTATTTAAATAATAATAATAATTATTTTAGGTACTCAACGAATGTCAACAATTAGAAGTTTTAAAAATCAGTTATCTGACTTATAATAATGTTTTTAATTTACATCTATGTAAAGCTTTATTGAGTGCACATAATTTAAAAGATTTCCGACTTAAAACGAAAACCATAACAATTTCACGAATTCTAACAGTTTTCTGTAATTTAAAGAAACCAAAATTGCAACGCATCAGTTTGATATGTGATGAAATCGATGAGACTGAAACGAATTACGATCGAATTCTAGAAGAGTTCCTCGAATCTAATCCACAATTGATTTTCGTTTATTTTAGTTTCACGAAATGTCCACAGAAAACCCACAAATCGATCAATTCGATTTTAACGAAATTTAAACGACAACAAGCACGCAGATATTACATTATAACGAAACCATCAATTGTTGATCAACAGAATTTAAATATACCACAAATGCATTATGAGGAAATGGTATTGTGTCGGAGTATTGTTTCACATCCGGATGCTTACGAAGATTTTAGGGATTTCTGAAATAAATTTTTTCTATATTTGTTATTTGTTTAAATTCACACAGAAATTTCTGTGAGCTCAACTGATATCCTAATTCTTTGGACACGGTATATACGAGATAGATTGTGACTGTAGACACTGCCGTTGCTATAGCAACCAGAGTTGTATCTGTCAAAATCGACATTTATCAATTAACCGAAAAAAAACAAAATTTGATAAGAGAATTGCGTCTCTCTTCCTATTAATTATTATCAATACCATTGAAATAAATATAAATAGAATAAATTCCATTATTATCTAAGTACATACTATTTATAGTGGAAAAATCTAAATGTTTTTGTATTTATAGAAAGAAAAATAAGAAATTTGATAAGAATAATGAAGGGAATTATCTCTTGTGTGTTATCAAGAAGGTTTTAAAAAAGTCGAGATTTTTTTGTAAGTATTCCACTTTAGTGTAATTTTTGAGATAATATTCCAACATAACCTCAAAATTGTAATTTGATTAAATTTTATTTTTATTAACTTATTTTTGATTATAAATTTATTGTTTTAATGTGCAAATATGGCAGAATTAAACAATCAAAATTTAACGTAAGTTCCCATTATTTATCATCAAATAAATAGACAAAGTCTTAAATTAATAGTCGCATGTATCCTGTTTGTGTTCTGCTTGTCATTTTATGGATTATTTTGAACGTGTAAATTGCAGATTGAGTGAAGATGATGCTGTTGAGATAATCGACATCAGGAACATTCCATCATTGTTAGCGTTCGATGAGAGAATTGATGATGAAATTGATGCGTTCAATATGACCTCACTCAGTACATTTATGCTAATAAATCATGCAACAATCAAGAATAACGATACGCACGATTATACAGAAGAAGATACACGATTACGTCGCCTATCCTTAGCCTACGAACGTTTGCACACAATACCGAAACTGCTTGTGGAAGAATTAGGAGCTGAAGTGAAAATTCTAGACATCAGCCACAATGAATTCGAGTATTTACCATTACCGGTGATGGACTGGCCGTAAAAATGTCGCTTTGTAATTGCCAGTCCATCACTGATTATTATTGTCGTGTAATTTTGTTCAATAATCATTTTGTGTAGGAAATTGGATTTTTTAAAAGAATTCACAAATCTAACAACACTAATTTGTGATCACAACAATATTACATCGATTACAAGTTTCCCATATTTACCGAAATTAGAATTATTATGGTTGAATCATTGTAAAATTGAATCGTTGTATCCATGGTCGAAACGTTTACAAATGTCCTGCCCGAATCTGCGTTATTTATCATTAATGGGTAATCCGGTAGCACCTTCCTATTTAAATGGTGGTAATTTTTACGAATACCTACAATATCGGTATTTTTATTCTTATTCGATGTAAATTTTGTTTAATTAATTTATGAATTGATTCTAGATTATTTATAATATCGTTATTCCCATGTTTAATACATTTAGATGATAAACCAGTAACTGATGATCAGAGACGTGAAGCGGAACGATTATATCATCGTCCTTTTGCTGAACGTTTATTAATGAAGACACAATTGAAGTTGCCACAATATCTACGTTCATTTTCTGGTGCTATCTCGGACTTTTTGAGTTCTACACCGGCATTTGCCTCACCTCAAACTAACGCTATTATATAATAATTTTTAGTGAAATTATTGTCTATATTTTTAATAATTTTTGTTAATTATGTACTCTCCATTATTGAGAATCGTGTCTGATTTGATGTAAGCACGTGCTGATAAAATTACAATAAAAAAAAAGTGAAGTGGCGATTGTTGTCGTTAAGCGGTATTTAACAGGTAAAAAGCTTTTTAATTTTGGAGATTATAAGTGATTAGAACTTGTAGATAGCGATTTTTATTCGCCTAATTCCGAAACAATAGAATTGTTAGGACAGAGTAGTGATGGTGGAAATTGATTCGAATTATTTTTTGAAGTGAAACTTTTTTAGGCGCGGTACGGTAGCAAATTTGTTTAGAAGCGTTACGAAAATGCGAGATCCCGTGAGGGGAAACCCTTCCCCCCTAACAGACAGCTGGGAGGGAAGAGTGGAGGCGTTGCCATAGCATCGCTTCTACTTTTTCTCTGTCAGTCCTGCCAACTGTGTAAAATAAACACTAGGGTCTAAAGTTGGCACCATTGATCGATGTATAGCACCCACTAAAACTTCCTGGCCTACCGCAATTTATGATTTTTGTATTATATACATATTCATACAATATTCATGAATATTGTTTTGAGATAAGTGAAATTCAGAAAAAGACAACTGCAGAAAAAATCGAGTCTTCAGGCAACGACAGAAAGAAAATAAACCAATAAAAACAATGAACTTCATCTCTAACCTAAGAAGTTTCACTTCTAGCGTGCGGCGTTCCACGCACCTTTAATTTTTTTTAAATTCTAAAGAGGTAATGGCTGGAAAATTGTAGTTGTGGAAATGTTGTAGTGACGGTAGTCAAAAAGCTGCAAGGGTGTGATTGATAACGGACGAACGGCGCAGAATTGTGTAATGGTAAATCGTGAAGTTATGATTGCCTAAAAATTGTTTTCAAGCGCTAAACTAGAGATAAAACCGACTTGTTTACTACTGGAAAGAACTTAACATACTTCCAAAAAATCGTTTTTTACTGTTCTCGTTTATTGCTTAAATCGGTAGATCGAGTCCCTACTTAGCATCAATGGTAACCAAAAATTGATATTGAAAACTTTAAAATGCGTTTTCTTCATTTCTTATGATCTGAATTGGCGTGAGTATCAATTTATCTTTGAAGTGAACTAAACATGTTGGTAACAAGTCGATTTAAATAATAGCCACGACTTTTTTTGCTTTTTCCTATTTCATCTAGATTTGTAAAAATTGAAAATTTTTTTTTAATTTTCTTGATTTTAATCAAAAATTCCGAGGTGGATTTTTTCCACTATTTGCAGACTGCAGCTGTAATAGTCTAACAAATCCATTATACTTTTTTATTATCAATATTTTGAATATCTATAAAAATATACTTCGAAGTTCAATAGGTTCATTCCCTTTTCCCTCCTGAAAGAACTTCAGGAAAATATGCATTTTCTAACCTTACAATTTAGGGCACCCCCTTGAGATTCAGAATGCAGTGGTACCGGTGAGCGAAGGCACTCAGATAAACGCGGCTACTGTATGCTGATAGCCTTAAACCCGAAAAATTGGATTTCTTGGAGGAGAATAGTACTGGTTTTGAAATTGTACGCTTCCCTAGCCTCGTGAGTTAGTGAGCAGTTAGTGATTTTGTTAGGTACAGAACCAGACCAAGACTAAGTTACTAAATTACTTCCAATTGTATCGATATACAATAAACAAAATACGGAGTTACATTTGGGATTGCAGTAGTTCGATAATCCTTCTAGTAGATCGTCTAGGAACACCTTATCTCACCCACATAAACACTAACACAATTAACACAAAAGCACTAATACAATTACAAACAATTGGAATAATAAAGTTTCGAAACGAACTTGAATAATACAGAACTGCACACGTAGGTTTAGAAGGGGTGTTACGCAATTTCTATTTGTTTGATTCTTCTCAAGAACCAAAGAAACGCTTGAACGTACTGACAAGTAATCTCATATGCCCAACAAAAAACGAAAATACGTCAAAATTTTCCTGATTTTTAAATTATTCAAGTTCCTAATATGCAGCCGTTCTGAAAATATTTAAAAAAAGTTACCTTCTACCGTGTCAATTTCAACACCGTTTTTTATAAGCGAAATAAAAGATAAAATCTGAAAAATGTGCAAACACTTTCCTGAAATATTATATGCTCAAAGTCTTGATTGTACCGCAATTTTTTCTTCTAATAATAATTGACGAATGCTATCTTCAATCGGGGTAATAAAAAGACTTTTATTTCGCGTGATATTATTTATTATTTATACATTACTGTGGCGACTCTGCGCTTAATCTTCGTTAAAAGCTACAAATCTCGTTTTACACATAGACAACGTATAAAGAGACACAAATGTGCAGTATGTTTTTAGAATTTGACTTAAGGTCAATTTACACGGGGACAGTAACTAAAGCAAGTAACTAAATTTAGCCACTTGCATTGTGTAAACGTTTACACACGTGTATTGTGTTAATATTTAATTTAGTACTAAAGACAATAAAAACTTTAGTGCTTTAGTACTAAATCAAACGTTTACACAATGCAAGTGGCTAAATTTAGCCACTGGCTTTAGTTACTGTCCCCGTGTAAATTGACCTATAGAATAAGTAAACGATAAAGTGCAGACGATGCAGTGCGAAATCTCTGCGATGTGCTATTTGTATTCTTTAAGCCACACCAAATACATTTTTCATAGATAAATCAATCTCAGCATACGGATTTGTTTGAATTAAGAGAAGTATGTAAGTGATTATAGTTCCATAAATCTATAGAAAAAATAAACAAAATTTAAAACCTCTCCCTTCAGCCGGTATTACACTATCGAAGTCTTTTAATAAAGATTTTTTAGAAAAATTGACCACCAAACTTCACAGATTTCCAATTCGAAGACTACAAACTGCTTATGCTCTCTGTCAGTTTCAATAGGGTCCAATTTTATTGTTAATACCTTGACTACGAAAGCTGACAAAAAGCCCTAACTCCGCCAAATATACTCTAGAAATTCCCAATTACGGTTATAGTACAAATAATGGATTTTATGGAAGCCAAAGAGGCTAAAGATAAAAAGGAAACTGTGAAATAACAGGTTTTGTACAAGTGACTAGATTCTTGAAGACTCCAGTTCAAATCCCGATCGCGACATCGACACTTTTCATTTGAAATTTTTGATAAACGTTTCATAAAGCATGATAAGTGGAAGTTGCAGTTTTCACTGCTGCACGAGTGAAGTTAAAATAAAATTGGATACAAATTCTTGAAAGTTGGATTTCCCTTTGACTATAATTTCTGTCGAAGTAACGGCTCAAACTAGCCTTCTAAAATTTTGCTATTTTTCAGTATTTTATGTTCAATGTTTGTGTTTAAAAGTTAACTGTGCGAAAAATCTTTATCAAAAAAACATCTACAGTGGAACACCGGCCTTCGCTTGTATCTACTTACAGAAAGAAGTAACGGTAAATCAATCCGGAAAAACTGTCCAGCCTCAATTCTACAATCTTCATGTAAGATTTGTAAAGAGAACGCATTAATCTGCAAGACAACACCAATTATCGTACAAATACACAATAATTACAACTATTTTTACCTCTTTAAGTAGATATTTGTTTTTACATGAAACCTTTATGGAATTGATTAGAATACGTTTAAGTCGCTTTGGCTGAAATATCAAAACATTCAACATCAAATATGGCAATAACACAAAACTCACCTGATTTAAACAGAAATTTCCCATTAAAGATAATAGAAATTTTTCAAAAATAGTAAATATTATCCATGCCAATCCGGCCAAACTGTGATGTAAATATCGACTATTTGTACAGATTGAACACGCAATATTGTACGATTGAAGAATTGTAACAATAAATGTTATACCGTACGAGATTAATAGCCGTTTTGAATATGTTTTATTTGTTAATCGTAAAATTTCGCATAATTTCTGATGTAAAATCATCAATTCTTTTATACTGACTAACGTAGCATCATCTTTCAACAATATTGTTTCAATTTCATTGAATATTCCATCAAACAAGCGATTGATTAAATGAATCACTGAAGCAATAGTACACGAAAGTGATAAATACTGTAGAACTGTTAAATATAACATGCCGTAGATGTAGAGGCCTTTTAATATACTGTGGAAATCTTCTCTTAAGAATCCATGACAACAATAGGCAGTAAAGTCGATCACACTAACCGTAATAAAGATTACAGCTAATGTTTTTGTTGATTTATAATTCAAATTGATTCCCATACGTTTAAATTTCTTATCAATGTGATATAAATCGTTCAACAGACGTACGGTCAAATTTTTATTCAAATGTGCATACAAAACGTTACCGTAAATAAAATTAGCAACAGCAAACAGATATCCAAAGAAAACGAATTTGATTAAAGCACTTTCAATGAATCGAGTCGGTGCAATGTAGAAATAATAATATAATAAAAATAGTATCAATGAGCTCCATATTGTTATTGTTGAAATATTGTAAAAGCTGCAGTTTGTTAATACAACAACTTTAGAGTTTCTGGTAAATTTGTACGGTGTACAGCCAGTTATAAATTCGAATAGATAACACGGATATAATGCGTTTAAGATGTTGTTCGACATGTTTCAACAACTAAACTGAATATTAAGCAGTTTGAAGAGATCGATATGGTTTATAAAAAATTGAATACAATTGAATCGATACCTAATTGTTATGGTATTGTTATCTATCATCTCTATAAAGACGTACATACTTCAATAGAATAAACATACTAGTGTCGTTTAGATAAGGCTTTCAATTCTAGGTAGTATTGTTAGTTAATAGAAGCGTTAATTAATTAATTTTATGTCATACGTATATATTATTGAACTATTAATAGATATCAAAACGAACAAGCAAAAAATAATTGTTTAATTGAGGCGTTGCGATGGCGATATGAAAAATAACAGCTCGCTATTAAGGCCCGTTGCTATGATAAACAACAATTTTCGTTGTCATTAAAAATGTGATTTTAAGGTCAATTTTTCAGATGTCAAAGAAAAATTTAAAAATAAACTACAAATAAAGTTAAATTGCTTCTTTTACTTATGGGACAAACTCTTGAATGTACCACGGACGTCATGGGGATAACGCCCTCGGTCGACGGACAGCCCTACACCTACCTACACAAATTGTGTAATTTTTATGGTTCGTTTAAGGGAGATTAAAATGTTCAAATACATGAGAGTAACCCTCTACACACCTTAGATTAATCGTAAAATTCGCCCTTAATCACTTACTCTTTCACTTCATGTTCACTTAAAAGTCTCTGCATCTCCCATTTCATCCGCCATTTCGTTTAGATTTCCTTTCTTTATTTGCCAGAGACCACCAGTATCTTAAAATTTAAACATTATAAAATATATTGGAAAGAGTAAAATAAGAATTCTCCCGGCGCATCCACCAATTAGCCAAATTCTAATGCAGAAAATTATATGAAAGACGTTCTTTACAAAACAAAATCGAAAGAGTCAGCGTCTTAAACAAACTCTCAGTTCCGGTTTTATAATTTAAAATTCATCTAGAAACTGGCCGAAGACACGGCAAGTGTGATTGCTACTTAATCTTAAAGCAAAAATGACTAAGAGAAGGCAATAGAGGAGACTTTCTGATCAGTGTCTTTTTGCAAAGTTTTAAATTTAGAGAAAAACATCCAATATATTTTTTTAAATCTTTAATCATTATTTTGCTTGCATCACTCACAAAAACGATTACAAACTGTGATAATTCATAAAATAATTGATGTTTGAACAACATACCTACACACGATACAAATTAGTGATCTTTTAATTAAAACCGCTTGAATTCCATAAAAGATTGAGTTACAAATTAGTTAATGATTTGCAGCAATACAATAGATTAGTAGATTAGAAGGATAACGCATTGAATTTTATAACATTACACTTCAAGTTGCCGACTTTCTTCATTCAACGATTGACAACCGTTTATAATAAATTTAATTCGCCTTAAATACATTTTCCATGGAGAACCTAATTTTAGCATTAGGATAAGTTTGTATTAATAAAAGTATATAAGTAAGTATCGTTCCGTAAATCTACAAGAAAAGAACAAGAAATTAAAAACACTCTCTTTCTAGAATTTGATCAGCATACCGCAAACAATAATGGTAAATCAATTGTGAAGAATTGTCCAGCCTCAATCGCAGAATCTTCATGTAGAATTTGTAAAGAAAACGCATTAATCTGAAAGAGATACGAAATTTTATTTCATCCAAAAATACAAATAATTGTAAACATTTTTTACGTTTTTAAGTAAATATCTGTTTCTACAGGAAACCTTTGCGAAATTGATCAGAATACGTTCAAGTCGTTTCGCCTGAAAAATCACACATTTTATTGATTGAAATGTTTAACAAACAATTAAAACTTACTTGATTTGTTAACAAATAGCCCATTAGAGAATATCCAAATTTGTCGCAAAAACTAAATACTATCCATCCCAATCTAGCCATTGAATTATGCAAATGTTCACTTTGTGTTAATATCATGCATGCAATAAAATATGATTGAAGAATTGTTCCAATAAATGTTATAGCGTACGACATTAGTAATCGTTTTGAATATATCCCATTTGCCAACTTGAAAATATCGCATAATTTCTGATGTAAAATTATAAATTCTTTCACATTAACCGATGCATCGTTATTACACATTGTTGATTCAATTTGATTGAGTATTCCATCAAATAATTGTTTGATTGCATGAATCAGTGTGATAGAAGAACAAGATAATGCTAAATAATGAAAAATTCCTAGATACAGCAGAAAGTAGATGTGTTTTAAAGCAAAGTTAATGTCGTCTCTTAAAACGACACACACAACCAAGATAATCAAATTTAAAATACCAAAAATAATATAGATTATAACCAATTTTTGTGTTGATTTATAATTTAAATTGATTCCAAAACGCTTAAAACTTCTATCAATCTCGTATAAGTCGTTTAAAAGACGTACAGTTGAATTTTTATTGATCTGAGCGAATAGAATGTTGAGACAGAAAAAAGTAATTATGCAGAACATAAATCCAAAGAGAATGAACCTAATTAAGCTACTTTCAATAAGGTGAGTGGGTGCAACAAAGAAATAATTATATATTAAAAGCAGTATCATTGAGGTGTAAACTATTATTGTTAAAATATTATAAAGATGTCGAGTTGTTAGTACACGAACTTTAGTGTTTTTTAGAAATTTGTATGGCGTACAACCGGTTATAAATTCGAATACGTAACACGGATATAACGCGTTTAATATGTTGTTCGTCATTTTGCAACAACTAAACTGAATATTCTACCGTTCTGAACAGTTCATTAGCTATATTAAATTGATCTGTTCATAAAAAATGTAGCTTGATTGAATTGGGACTTAATTGCACTAGCCTCATTATTTGACAATAATATTATGAGATATGAATTTAATTACAATAAATATAATGTAGATAAGGCTTTCGATTTGGATGATTAATTGCGTTGTTAAAGTCCCATTTTGGCATTTAATTGGATGGCAAGTAACAAATTTGTTTTTTTCCATCAAAAAACTCAATTTCTTTAAGAATAATTCACCAAAAGCTCCTCTGCTTAAGACCGCATTCTACAATGTACAGAATATATTGTAATTAAGTTATTTTGACATATATTCAAACTGCCCAATATTTTCCACATTATTCTACATTGAGTTGTACAAACTCCATTTCTAGTTACCATTTTTGTCATCAGAACAAAAGCGGTCAACAGGGAAAGAGTTAAACAGAATAAAACTCTGTTAAAATGTTCGGATCAAATCGGCGCAATTATCGAAATTTTCATTTTTTTTAATATGTATATTAGGGTGAGCCAAAATGACTAACCTATCGAAGTTATGGTCTCAAAAGGGCCTATATGCTAAGAAAAAAATTCTTCCATTGGGAAAAATTTTTAGCTCAATTTTAAAAGCTGTCGGTGGCCATTTGAAATTTTCCATTTAAATAACACGCAAAAAAATGCTTGTCCATTAAAAATGTTATAACTTTTGAACCGTTTAAGATAAAAATGTTATCTAGGCACATTCTTGTAGGGCATTAAATTCTCTAAAAATGCTTTAGAGTTGATTTTTTCAATTCAAAAATTTGTATAGTTACGGGCTATGAAAGTTGATGAAAAACTGATATGTTTAGTTTAAATCTATTTTGGAAATTTTCATTAAAAATGTTATAACTTTTGAACCGGTTGACATTAAGATTTTATCTAGAAATATTCTTATAGGGCATCAAATTCTGTAATCAAAAACTTTAAAGCTGGTTCTTTGAACTCAAAAATTCATATACTTACGGGCTATGAAAGTTGAAAGAAACATATCTATTTGTCATCAACTTTCATAGCCCGTAAGTATATGAATTTTTAAGTTAAAATATCAACTTTATAACAACTTTTTAGATAATTTAATGCTCTACAATAATATGCCTAGGTAAAATTTTTATCTTAAATGGTTCAAAAGTTATAGCATTTTTAATGGACAAATTTTTTTTTTGGAGGTTATTTTTTTCCCAACATATAGGAACTTTTGAGGCCATAAATTCGATAGGTTAATCATTTTGGCTCATCCTAATGTAGATATATGTAAAGACGAAGAGGTAAAAAGTTGTCCATCATTAGCCCTTTTAAACATTTCCCGGTAATAGTGCTTGTATTCCCGGTTACAGCACTTTTTTTCCTGAAGCCCTAGAAGAGTGTTATGATGAAGTTCTACTCAATTGGCCTTTAGAGAGCAGGGCAATTAATTTGAAAAGAAGCTATTGCATTAATTGTTTATTCACATCAATATTATAACAAATAAATTCAAAGTGTTGGATTATATCATATGTAAATTGAGTACTTTGTTAATACCATTAACATCGAAAAACTTGCGACTCTAGAACAACTGTTAAATCTGCTACTCTACTGCTTTGTAATTACTCCAAAAAATCCGTGAATGTTACTGAATTCAAACGTCGGGTGAAATATATAATTAATTACAAGTATGACCAAAATTGTTGGATCCGTCAATCATTACTGTTACTTAAGACCAAATACAGTCTTCATTGTGTAATCAATTTCACGGTAAGGATAAGTTTGAATTAATAAAAGTGTGTACGAGAGTATTGTTTCATATACCTAAAAGAAAATGAACAAAATTAAAAGACACCCTTCAAATACTTCTATCAACATACAGCAACCAATAATGGTAAATCAATCGTGAAGAATTGCGCAGCCTCAATCGTACAATCTTCATGTAAAATTTGTAAAGAAAACGCATTAATCTGAAAGATATCAAATATTATTTCTTTCATAAATACAAGTAATTATACAATCATTTGTAGTACCTCTTTACGTAAATTTTTGTTTTTAATCGAAAGCATTACGGAATGGAAAAGAATTCGTTTGAGTCGCTTTAGCTGAAAAATCAAATATTTTATTGAAGAGGCGGAAAAGTTGATAAAATCAACACAAACGCACCTGATTCGGTAACAAGTATCCCATTAGAGAGAATCCAAATAATTCAACAGCATTAAATAATACCCGTGCAACTGAACCCTTAATGTAATGCATATATGCATTTTTTGTGAAGAATGAACATGCGATTAGATATGCTTGAAGAATATGTATCAGAAATACCATGCCATATGTAATTAATAGTCGTTTTGAATATACCTGATTTGCCAATTTTAAAATATCACACAATTTCTGATGTAGTATCATTAATTCTTTCATATTTTGTGGTGCATCATCATTAAACGTCATTGATTCAATTTGATTGTGTATTCCATCAAATAATTGTTTGATTGCATGAATAGTTGTGATAAAAGAGCAAGATAATGTTAAGTAATGATAAATTGTAAAATACATCAGAAAGAAGATGTAATGTAAAATGAAGATAATGTCGCGCCTTAAAATCGCGCGAATAAGAAAAAAAGCCAATTCGATAATGATATAGAAGATGTAGATAATAACCAATTTTTGTGTTAATTTATAATTCAAATTGATTCCTAAACGTTTACAACTCTTATCAATCTCAGATAAATCGTTCAAAAGGCGTACAGTTGAATTTTGATTGAGACGAGCGTATAGTACGTTAAGAAGAAAGTAACCATGTGAAATTAGCGGAAATGCAGCTATAGTGAACTTCATGAAGGTACTCTCAATGTGATAAATAGGTATAACGAACAAATAATTATATATCAGAGATATTATCAGAGAGCTGTAAACTATTATTGTAAAAATATTATAAAGATGTCGAGTTGTCAGTACACGAACTTTAGTGTTTTTTATAAATTTATATGGCGTACAACCGGTTATAAATTCGAATAGATAACACGGATATAACGCGTTTAATATGTTGTTCGTCATTTTGCAACAACTAAACTGAATAATCTACAGTCCTGAACAGCTCATTAGCTATATTACATTGATCTGCTCATAAAAAATGTAGCTTGATTGAATTGGGACTTAATTGCACTAGCCTCATTATTTTACAATAATATTATGAGATATGAATTTAATTACAATTAATATAATGTTGATAAGGCTTTCGATTTGGATGATTAATTGCGTTGTTAAAGTTCCATTTGGGTGTTTAATTGTATAATAGTTATTTATGATATAAGGGTTAAAAGTGGCATTTCATTTTGCGAGTGGGAAGTTTGCGAAACGGAGGCGAGTGGAGCAACTCCAGGAGCAAAATAAAATCACTTTTAACCCGTGTATCGTACACTATTTTTTCTACAAACACAGTACAAATCCCCTAAATGTTGTTCTATTTAATTTTATTTTCTTGAACTGAAATTTTTAAGAATCAATTTATTGGATTTGTTTTGAATGACCACGAATTACAAATTCAAATAAAAATGGAAAGAATGAATTAGATTTTTCAAAAACACGCGAAAGTATTAATTTACTTTGAGCTTTTGTCTTAAATCAATTTTTCTGAAAGATCAATGTGAATCCTGACAAAAAACTATGAAAAGTTCTTCAATCAATTAGCAAAAAAAACCTGTTAAATTAATTGTTGATTCCCATCAATATTTTAACAAATAAAGAAATAATCTTAGATGATAAAATTACAAATTGGTCTACAGACAGCTCGTCGATCGATTTGTAGGTAGAAAAAACTATAGCGTCAATTATTTATTCACATCAATAACACAAATGAATAAATACTGTTACATTATACAATAATTAAGCACATTTGAGATTTACTAAGGACTCCAGAACAATGTCTGCATCTGCTGCTATTGCCGAGTAAAATCAAGATAAATCCTACTTCAGCTTGAAAATAATTCCAAACGGTAATAATCGTTACTATTCTTTACTTCGCACCAAATAGATTTTTCATCGAAAAACCAACTTGAGCATAAGGATTAGTTTGTATTAATAAAAGCGTGTAAGTGATTATCGTTCCATAAATCTACAAGAAAACAAATTAAATTAAAAGACACTCTTTATAAATCGACCAACACACAGAAAGAAATAATGATAAATCAATTGTGAAAAACCGTCCAGCCTCAATCGTACAATCTTCATGCAAGATTTGTAAAGAGAATGCATTAATCTGAAAAACAACTCTATTTATTGCACAGATACAAATAATTGCAGCCATTTTTACCTCTTGAAGTAAATTTTTGTCTTTACAGGAAACCTTTGCGGAATTGATTAGAATACGTTTAAGTTGCTTTGGCTGAAAAAACAAACATTTTATTGATGGAGCGAAAATGTTCAACAATCAAGTAAAACGTACTTGATTCAATAACAAATATCCCATTAGAGAATATACAAATTTTTCAAAAAAATTAAATATTATCCATCCTGATCTAATCATAGTGGAATGTAAATATTCACTTTTTGTTAAAATCACACACGCAACAAAATATGATTGAAGAATATTTATTACAAATGTCATACCATACGAAATTAATAGCCGTTTTGAATACGTTTTATTTGCCAACTTTAAAATATCACACAATTTCTGATGTAGAATCATCAATTCTTTCACATTAACCGATGCACGGTCATTCAACATTGTAGATTTAATTTGATTAAGTATTCCATCAAACAATTGTTTGATTGCATGAATAATTGTGATAAATGAACAAGATAATGCTAAATAATGAAAAATTGTTAAATACAACAGAAAGTAGATGTATTTTAAAATCAAGTTATTGTCGTCTTTTAAATCGCCATGTACAAAATAGATATTCATCTCTATAATACCAAAAATAATATAGATAATAGCCAATTTTTGTGTTAATTTATAATTCAAATTGATTCGCAAACGTTTACAACTCTTATCAATCTCGTATAAGTCGTTTAAAAGACGTACAGTTGAATTCTTATTAATCTGAGCGTATAGAATGTTGAGACATATAAAAGTAATTATGCAGGACAGATATCCAAAGAGAATGAATTTAATTAAAATACTTTCATTAAGTTGGGTCGGTGCAACGAAGAAATAATTGTACATTAAGAATACAATCAATGGACTGTAAAATATTATTGTTAAAATATTATAAAGCTGTCGATTTGTTAGTACACGAACTTCGGAGTTTTTTAGAAATTTATATGGCGTACAACCGGTCATAAATTCGAATAGATAACACGGATATAACGCGTTTAATATGTTGTTCGTCATTTTTCAACAACTAAACTGAATATTCTACCGTCCTGGACAATTAATTAGTTATATTAAATTGATACGTTCATAAAAATGTAGGTTGATTGAATTGAGGCTAAATTGGTATAATTTTATCACTCTCCAATAATATTACGAGATAAGAATTTAATTAAAAAAATTAGTTTGATGTCGAAAACACTTACAATTTGGTACAATTTTGACCATTATCTGAATTGCCGAAGTCTTATTTTTGCGTTTCATTAGATGAAAAGCTACGAATTTGGTTGATATAGCAAATTTTGTACATTTTCTTTACAAACACACATAATCGATAATTTTTGCTAGAGCGTGAAGCTTCTGAAAAGTCTGAAGCGTCATCTGGTCTTTAATTAGTTTCAGGTTTTGGCTAGTAAAAATGAAATTTATGCAGAGGACAATACAATAATCATTGTTACTTTACGTCTAAAGAATTTGTATGGTTGAAAAAATCTGATATTTCAGACTTAAAAGTGTTCATATTCGTAATAGTTTAGGCAACATCTGCTATTTTAGTGAATTTGTTTTTAAGGGCACAGAAAATTAGTCGAGGCGGAATGACCTCTAGAAACTTTTTGAAAAATTTGCGTCGGCAAAAATTGTAAAAGTTAGAAACAATTTAGTGAAAAAAATGGGGTTTGGTTTTTTGCAAATATCTCGGAAAATATTGAAGATATTCAAAATTTGAAAAAATATCCTTGAAGAGGAGGAAATTTCCTAAAACAAGTTTTACCTTCCTGAACTCTACCGTCAATATTTATAGCTTTAATTTTGAGGCAAATATAGCTCTAACTAAAAACCTCAATTTTTTTCCACTTCTTGGAGCTATTCTTGAAAGGCTTTAGAAAAGATCCCCGTTTGAAAAATTTAAAAATGATGATTTTCAACTTTGTTATTAACAATTTAAGAGGTTAAAATTGTTAATTTAAAATGCGTTTTTAAGCAAGAAAAAAATCATAAGATCTATTGCTGATTAAAATTAAGAAAAAAGAAACAATTTTCTTATTAACAATGCATTTGTTTATAACAATTATTTAAATAGTTAGAGTAATAAATTGTAAGAAACCATTTTTATCTGACTTTAAATAGTAAGAATACGAACAAATTGAAATATTAAAAAAAAAATATATGTTGCCTAGACTATAAGCTAAACATTTCTAGCTAGAGCAATTTCTTCAAAAATTCTGATCAACATCAAAGTTTGCAGGTTTCAATAAAATCATTTCTTCATAAACTTTTAAATAGTGAAGAACCTTCCAACACAATAGAATCGAGTTATTATTGAATTTCTATTGTGAAAATATTTAAAACTGAAAGTCAGATTTCAAAACTATAAAAGCCTTTCCCTTGTAGAAGTAGATCAAATATCCCATTTTAACCATTCTTCTGTTGACTACAGCATGAATTTTAAAAATTACTGTTGTTTTTTTAAATATTTCTCTTAACTAAATCAACTAACTATAAATTGAAAATACAAAAATCTTAAAAAGAATCTTTGAAAAATTAGTTTTTTCTTTGCTTATTTTGTTGATTTGGCTCAAAATTTGTTCAGAATTAGATTAATTAAAAATCGACCCTCAAACAAATTTGGGGTTTTCATCAAAACCGTCTATTAGCTAGTCTACTCTTCCATATTTTAAAAAGTTTGAAAAGATTATAAATAGGTATAACTAATCAATACCTATCGGTGCCAATATAAGCAGACTGGTATTTTGTTTCTGTACTTACTTTTGATAACCTCCCAAATTTGACTGCCCCTTAAATTATGCCACTCTAAACCTACGCCTCATAGACCTAAGCCTAAATAAACCACTGATCTTGTCTGTATTTTAACCCTTTTAGTTCCGGGAGCCGATATATCGTCTCCTGCTACACTTACAAAAAGTGCCAGAGCCGATATATCGGCTCGCGCCTTGTAACGGTTTACTACTCGCATTGCGGGAGAACTCTATCTCAAAATAAATTTGTAATGCGTTATAAATGATCTAATTTCATTACGGGAGAATTGAAAAAAATATTTTTTCGTTTTAACTCTGTGGATGGCGACTTTTTCCTATCGCTTGGAGCTAACGAAATCTAACATAAACACCGATGGTCGCTGGTCAGGCGACATCCGATCTGCGGCGTGAATCGCTGTGGCGTTGGGCACTTATCGGAACATATCGACAGCACTTTTTTATATACTTTGTAATAAATGATCTACATAATGTTATGATAAAATGATGACTTTTCGTATGTGCAAATACGTTTTGTAAGAGAGAACTAAATTTTTACTTTCTTTATGATATCTTATACCTTTGTTGTTTATATAATTTTCAATTAATATAGAAGAACTAGTCTCATTGTTTTGTTCTCTATTTCGTCCTTAATACACTGTTTTTTGAATTATATAAATATTGTTTTTCGTTTGGTTTTTATGAGCCTTTTTCCAAACCCTAGTAAAATCGTGAAATTCGGCCGGTTATTCTCGCATAGGCACCTCTTTTTCGCCCGGCACTAAAAGGGTTAAAAAATTATAGACAATTTGTAACGTAAAAGGTTAAACAGTAATACATTTTCTCTGAAAGCTATGCCGCTATGCACGATGTGATTTTACAACATTTAAGCACAGCATGACAAGAAAAGAAGACGAAATACTTTGTCCAAACATAATTATATCAAAATATCGAGATTGTTGTCGAATAAACGAACACACTAAACATTCCTCAGTCTAAATGATAAAAACACCAATTTGTTTACGGAAAGCGCGTCGATCAATTTGTAGAAAGAAAAAACTACATCATCAATTGTTTATTCACACCAATAACACAAATGAATAAAAACTGTTGTACAATAATTAAGCACATTCTTAACACTCTTGAGATCGACAAATTTGAGATTTCTTCAAAATAAAAGGCCGTGCATGTTTGCGAATTCAGGCGTTGATTAGAAATATAAAATTAATTAGGAGTACGAGCAAAATTGGTGGGTGCGCCAATCGTACTATTCTCTAATACACACCCAATATATTTCTCACAGAGAAATCAATTTCAATGTACGGATTCGTCTGTATTAATAGAAGCGTGTAAGTAATTACAGTTGTGTAAATCTATAAAAATAACAATAAAATTAATAGAAATTCCTCGTATGATACAACAACATACAGAAACAAGTAAAGGTAGATCAATCCCGAAAAGTTGTCCAGCCTCAATTCTACAATCTTCATGTAAAATTTGTAAAGAAAACGCATTAATCTGAAAAGCAACAAATTGAATTTGTTTCTCAATACAAATAACTATAACAATTTGTACTTCTCTAAGTAAATATTTATTCTTGTAGCAAACCATTGCGGAATGGATTAGAATCCGTTTAAGTCGTTTCGGCTGAAATATCAAACATTTAATTGGAAATATTTGGAAAAGAAATCGAACGCACCTGATTCGATAAAAAATATCCCATTAGAGATAATCCAATTTTTTCAAGACTATTAATCAGTAACCATGCTAATGCAGCCATATTTTGAGCGTTATTACTATTTGTGATAGTCAAGCAGGCAATAATGTATGATTGAACGATTTCTACGGTAAATGCAACAACATAGGAGGTCAATAGACGTACCGAAAATGCTTTGTTTGCCAATTTTAAGACTTCACATAATTTCTGATGTAGTACCATAAATTCGTTTATATTAACCGATGCATCAGCACTAATCAATGTTGTTTCTAAATGATTAATAATTCCATCAAACAAACGATGGATTACATAAATAATCGAGATTATAGTTGCCGATAATGCTAAATAATGTAAAAATATTAACATTAGAATAGCATTGATGTAGAATTGTTTTAAAATATCGATCGAATCTGCTTTCAATAGATAGAAAATAACATCGACACAAACAACTGCAGCATAGATTATAGTAAATAATTTGGTCGATTGATAATTCAAATTGATCCCTAAACGTTTGAATTTCTCATCAATTTCGTTTAAATCATTTAATACGCGAACGATTAATTTCTTATTAATTTGAGCGAAGAAAATGTTGACAGAAATAAAAATAATGATCGACCACAAATATGCAAGAAAAACAAATTTAATTAAAACACTGGTAATTAATTGACCCGATACAAGAACGAAATAATTATAAATTAGATATAACAACAATGAAAGCCAAATTGTTGCGGTTAGAATATTATAAAAGTGTCGATTTCTTAGTACTTGAACTTTAGAGTTTTTTGTAAATTTGTACGGTGTACAGCCGGTTATAAATTCGAATAGATAACACGGATATAATGCGTCTAAGATGTTGTTCGACATTTCTCAAGAACTAAACTGAATACTAAATAGTTCAAGTGCGATCAATTAAGAATATTAGATCGATACGTTCATAAAGAATTCAATTCTATTGAAATGGTGCATTTAATTAATTTGAATAAATGCATTTGTTGCGTATTGATAAAACTTTCCATTCCAGACAATGTTGAACAATTTAATTATAGAATGAATACACTAAATGTTCTTAAAAAAGTTCTCATCGTGTAATAAACATCGGAAATTTCTCAAGCTTTATATTCAACTGTTGCACAATGAGCTGGGAAATTGCCACAAAATTATCGAGTATAGTCGACGCAATGTCGTAACAGAATAAAGTCCAAAACAAAAACAAAAAAAACCACGTTAATCCGACGAATTGCAGAGATGTCGCTTAATAAGACGCTTTTTTCAGCAGAACTCCCAAAGATCGTTTCTAGCAACATTAATAATTTTGTATCTTGACAATTTATTAATTCACAATAGACTGTCTTGCAAATATTTTTGACAAATTTCCCAAAAAGCAGGTACTTTCAGGAATCAGTTGTTTAGAAGCATGATACAATAATCAACCACCATTACCATTAGCCTGATTTGGTTACTTTGACTTCAGTCTTTCAAGTCATTGCATTAACTATATTTAGTATATTTATCTCGATAATAAGGTGGTCCATAGATCAACGACATTCCGTAGTTCATTGTGTTTTATGATTGGATGCTCTTCAAAACGAGTAGTTCCATATTTCAACAATTTTCATTATATAACTAACGAAAAATTCCAAAAATCACCTTTTATTTCTTTAGATTAAAGCTAAAGCTGCGCTTGGTGAGTACTCGGCTTAATTCGAATAAATTGTCATCGATAATAAGAAACACTCTTAACGGGAATCGAACCTCTACCTATTTGGATAAGAATTTGTTTTCCAATCAACCAACAAAGATCGGACAATTCAAGGAAAAAATAATTTTTCTGTCTCGCTCTTATTATAATTTATTTTATAATTAGACGAAATCACTTGGAGGCGTCTTGTTGATTACATAATATTCTATCTTGCGATATGCACAATCAATCATAAAAATATGTTCTTTTTAATGATAGAATAATAACTTTTTTTATTGTATAGAATTGTAGTATTTATAAATCAATTGATAACAAAACGTAGGTGCCGGTGACGTTGCTGCAAAATTATGATAAAACCCGCTCAATTGCAATAAAAAAACGAACTGTTGTGATTTGAAATTTAATTGTAGAATTATTTGTCTGTAGCCATAGAAATTTAATGATCATTAGAGGAATTTGTTTCGTTTTTGTTTTTTACTTTAATGGTGTTTTACGAGTTACTAACGTGAGTTTAATTACTTTAACAATTACAACTATTATAATAATCATTAAGTACTGTCAGTGTAGAGTTATGTAACTCCAAACAGAGCTGGAAAAAGTTTGTTACGTAATCTAGTTTGTTCTATCTTATTGTACTCTACAAGTGTTATGTTATTGTGGTCTTTTAGATTAGAATTATATTTATTATTTTTCTATATTTAATTGCAAATCTCTATAACAATTCTCTATCTTCCTTGATATTTAATATTATAACAACAAGATACTTTTGTTGATTCAAACTCAATCAATTTTCTCTTCGTTTTTCAATCAACAGAATTTGATGAAGTTTAACTGGAATTATAGAAGATGCTCAATGTCCGCTTGGATTCCTCTCTTCTATCTTTTCGCCCATTTTCCAGCTTCTTCCTGTTTCTTTCCAGATCTTTTTACAGAAAGTAATCCACTGTCGACTATAATTGACATAAATTTTATTCATTCTGTTGGTAAGCAAAGTTAAACAGGAAAAATTGGATTTAAATTCGGTCAGTCGCTGATTTTTTGCTTTTCCTCGGAAAACCCCAATAACTTCTCCAATTATAGTTCATTATCATTGGAATGCAAGAGGATTTTTTTTTCTTAATACCTTCACGACGGATGAATTTTCTCACACGTAACATACGATTCTGGATTCGGGAGTCTCAAACTGTCGTGAAGGCGTTAAATTGTTCACTCTTCAATTTCATCAATCTGCTATTATCTTTACCTTTAAGAATATATGCGCAAATCGTTGTTCATCACTTGTCCCTTAGCCTCTAATGTGTTTATAACGATTTAGGAAAACACATTTTATAATTAGACAATAATTTTCGTCATTAAACAAATAAATTGTAAAGCGGTTAAACTGTGGTCGAAGGTTTGTGACATTTTAAAGTGGTTGTTATTGTTAATTAATATAATTAATTATCAATATTTATTGCATTTTATATACTTCTCAAATTCGTCTTTATATAATTGCATTATTGAACTAATTATTAAAGTAAATTATAGTTTAAATCTTAATTTTTTTTGTTAATTGAGAAATCGTATTTCGCAGCTTGAAGACAAACAACATTTAAAACAGATAGTTTTATAATAGCCATGGCTTTGACCACAACACTACCAACGTTATACGAATATTATACCAGTGGTGGTATAACAAATGGTCTATCAGTGGACCAGTCGTATTTCACATTAAATCATCGAAATATAACGATTTATAGTGGATCAATGCATTATTTCCGTGTACCGAAACCGTATTGGCGTGATCGTTTACGTAAGATGCGAGCAGCCGGTTTGAATGCTGTCGAAACGTACATACCATGGAATCTGCACGAACCAGAAGATGGTGTTTTCGATTTCGGTGATAATGGTAGCGATATGGAAGAATTCCTTGATGTACGTGAATATTTGAAAATTGCCCAAGAAGAAGATTTATTAGCAATCATACGACCGGGACCGTATATTTGTTCTGAATGGGAATTTGGTGGTTTTCCCAGTTGGTTATTGAAAAATAAAACGATCAAATTGCGAACATCCGATCCAGTTTATATGAAATATGTAAAACGTTATTTTAATCTGTTGTTATCATTATTGGCTATGCTACAGTTTACACGTGGTGGTCCAATTATTGCGTTTCAAGTGGAAAACGAGTACGGTAGCACCGAAACAGATACATTCGTACCGGATCGTGAATATTTAAGACAATTACGGCAATTAATGTTGGATAAGGGTATTGTTGAATTATTAGTGACTTCAGATAGTCCAACATATAGTTCAGATCATGGTAGTCTGCCGGGATTATTATTTCAAACGGCTAATTTCGGTGGTGATCCAGAATCGGAATTCGATGTATTGAAAAAATTACAACCTGGTAAACCGTTGATGGCAATGGAATATTGGGCAGGATGGTTTGATCATTGGTCAGAAGAACATCATCGTACCAGTATTACTGATTTCTCTAATACATTAGAGAGAATCTTGAAATATCCAGCATCTTTTAATTTGTATATGTTTCACGGTGGTACTAGTTTTGGATTTTTAAATGGTGCTAATTTGGAAAATGGTGCAACTGATAATTCTGGTTATCAACCAGATACAACAAGTTACGATTATGATGCTCCATTAACTGAAAATGGTAATTATACAATGAAGTATCGAATACTCGCTTCTATAATTAAGCGGTACAATAAAATTTTGACAAAACAACCACCACCACCGCCACCACCTCTCACAACTAATTTCGAGGATTCTATAATAACCGATAAATTATCATTTGAGGATATCCTAAATCAAGTCCCGGATATTTATAATTCTCATGACGTTGCACCAATGGAAGATTTCGGACAAAGTTACGGTTATATTGTGTATCGTAAAACAAATCTAACAATTCCATCTAATTCAATATTGAAAATTTCTGGTCATGTATGTGATACGGTTATTGTTTTAATTAACGGTCATCTGTGGTCGAAACCGTTGCGTACCAGCCGCGATTTAGATGGTTTCGGTTTTTGGCGTTTAAACGATTCCACGCTAAATCTAGGACCATTAAATTTCACAAATGCCACGCTAGATTTAATTGTGGAGAATTGGGGACGTGTCGGTTTCGGTTCAATTGAACAATTCAATCAATATAAAGGTTTATGGCAAGGTGGTGTTTATCTAAATAATCAACAATTATACGATTGGTCGATTGTAACGTTGAAATTTAAGAAAAACTGGACAAATTCGTTGAATAATTGGCATCAATCTGGCAACGAATGGTTATCAGGACCGGCTCTATATAAAACAGTTATTAATGTTGATGATTTGAAGGATACTTTTATTGATATGTCGGAATGGGTGAAAGGTATTGTGATTGTGAATGGGTTCGTTTTGGGACGGTATTCACGGATTGGACCACAACAAAGTTTATATTGGCCAGCACCGTTGATGAAACAGGGCAATAATACGATTGTTATTTTCGAACATTATATGGCCGGTGAAACGGTCAAGTTTTCAAAACAACCAATTTTCTTCAATCCCACATAAGGACAAGTGTTCTATTACATTAAAAATTAATAACAATGATAATAATAATAAGATAAATAAAGTCATTATGTAATAGGGAAATGAACCAGTCAGTAAACAATAAAATGATTATCAGTGAATGATAATTAAAATAAAGTTTAAGATTATTACTCGAAATTATTAATAATAATTCCTGCATTTAAGTTAATTTTTTTTTGGCTTTTCGATTAATGCGTTCTCTTTAAAAATTTCTCATGAAGACTCTAGCATTGAGGTTGGATAGTTTTTCATAATTGATTTATTAATACTTGTTTTTGTATGTCTTTTTAGAGACTTACGAAACTAACACTTTTATAGATACAAACCAATCCTAATTAATCCTGAAATTGATTTGTCTATGGAAAATATATTTGATGTGAATTATGAAAAGTGTGACTGGCGCAAGAGCCTGCCCGAGACCACAGCAAAACAGCCAGCTGCCTGGAGTGGCGTAATTTTAGAGGCGGCACTTTTTAATGCATCCTGGGCCAGACTTTATATGTAACATTTTCTTAAGAGTACTTTAATTAAGAGTACTATAATTAAAAAATAAAAAAAAACGAAGATAGAATTCTTACTCGTAAACGTAGATAAACTAACCAACAAACTTGATATCGAATTTTAGGAGGAAAAAAAAACTCCAGTGTGAACATTTTGATATTCACAAACACATAGAAAATTTCCAGAAGCTTTAGGCAATGGCAAAGTTTATGGATTACGTGTATAATTGTGAAAATAGAGTTCGGAAAGAAATTGAATTTTTTTATAAAACACGCCAGTTAGTATACCAATCAAATTAAGCACCAAAATGAAAGTTTAACAGTTCAATTAATTAACCACATTATCCCAAATTGACATCCTTATCTATACGGAACTAATGTCTTTACTTAAATTGAATTCATTAGACTAATGCAATTAAGTCCCAATTCAATCAAGCTACATTTTTTTATAAACAGATCAATTTAATATAGCTAATGAACTGTTCAGGACGGTAGAATATTCAGTTTAATTGTTGAAAAATGACGAACAACATATTAAACGCGTTATATCCGTGTTATCTATTCGAATTTATAACCGGTTGTACGCCATACAAATTTATAAAAAACACTAAAATTCGTGCTCTCACAAATCGACATCTTTATAATATTTTAACAATAATAATTTACACCGCATTGATAGTACTTTTAATATATAATTATTTCTTTGTTGCACCCACTCAACTTATTGAGAGTACTTTAATTAAGTTCATTTTCTTTGGATATCTGTCCTGCATAATTACTTTTATATGTCTCAACATTCTATACGCTCAGATTAATAAGAATTCAACTGTACGTCTTTTAAACGACTTATACGAGATTGATAGAAGTTTTAAACGTTTAGGAATCAATTTGAATTATAAATTAACACAAAAATTGGCTATTATCTATATTATTTTTGGTATTATAGAGATGAATATCTATTTTGTACATGGCGATTTAAAAGACGACAATAACTTGATTTTAAAATACATCTACTTTCTGTTGTATTTAACAATTTTTCATTATTTAGCATTATCTTGTTCTTCTATCACAATTATTCATGCAATCAAACAATTGTTTAATGGCTTACTCAATCAAATTGAATCAACAATTTTTAATAACGGTGCATCGGTTAATGTGAAAGAATTGATGATTCTACATCAGAAATTGTGTGATATTTTAAAGTTGGCAAATAAGACATATTCAAAACGGTTATTGCTCTCGTACGGTATAACATTTATTGCAACAATTCTTCAATCATATCTTGTTGCATGTATGATTTTAACAAAAAGTGAACATTTGCATAGTTCAATGGTTAGATTGACATGGATCACATTTAATTTTTTTGAAAAATTTGGATATTCTCTAATGGGCTATTTGTTATCAAATCAAGTAGGTGTTAGTTGTTTGTTAAGCCTTTCAATCAATAAAATGTTTGATTTTTCAGGCAAAACGACTTGAACGTATTCTAATCAATTCCATAAAGGTTTCCTATAGAAACAGATGTTTACTTAAAAACGTAAAAAATGTTTACAATTATTTGTATTTTTGGACGAAATAAAATTTCGTATTTTTTTCAGATTAATGCGTTTTCTTTACAAATTCTACATGAAGATTGTACGATTGAGGCTGGACAATTCTTCACGATTGATTTACCATTATTGCTTTCTGTGTGCTGATTGAATTGTAGAGAGAGAGAGTTTTTAATTTCTTCTTCTTTTCTTGTAGATTTACGGAACGATACTTACTTACATACTTTTACTAATACAAACTAATCCTTATGCTCAAATTAGGTTCTCTATGGAAAATGTATTTAGTGCAAATTAAAGAATCGTAATATTTATGATAAATGGTTGTCAATCGTTGAATGAAGAAAGTCGGCAACTTGAAGTGTAATGTTGTAAAATTCAATGCGTTATCCTACTGATCTACTAATCTATTGTATTGCTGCAAATCATTAACTAATTTGTAACTCAAGCTTTTATGGAATTAAAGCGGTTTTAATTAAAAGATCACTAATTTGTATCGTGTGTAGGTATGTTGTTCAAACATCAACCATTTTATAAATTATCACAGACTGTAATCGTTTTTGTGAGTGATGCAAACAAAATAATGATTAAAGATTAAAAAAAAAATGTATTGGATGTTTTTCTCTAAATTTAAAACTTTGCAAAAAGACACTGATCAGAAAGTCTCCTCTATTGCCTTCTCTTGGTCATTTTTGCTTTAAGATTAAGTGGCAATCGCACTTGCCGTGTCTTCGGCAGTTTCTAGATGAATTTTAAATTATAAAACCGGAACTGAGAGTTTGTTTAAGACGCTGACTCTTCTACTTTTGTTTTCTAAAGAACATCTTTCGTATAATTTTCTGCATTAGAATTTAGCTAATTGGTGGATGCGCCGGGAGAATTCTTATTTTATGCTTTCCAATATATTTTCTAATGTTCAAGTTTTAAGATACTGGTGGTCTCTGGCGAATAACGAAAGAAAATCTATACTAAATGGCCGATGAAATGGGAGATGCAGAGACTTTTAAGTGAACATGAAGTGGAAGAGTACGTGATTGAAGGCGAATTTTACAATTAAAGTAAGGTCTATTTGGTTAACTTGGTAGCTGATTACTGCATTAATTTCAACAGAAATTTTAATCTCTTCTAAAAGAACCATAAAAATGATGACAATTACCTAGTGTAGGAATGAAATAAAATTGAATTAAAAAAAATTAATTAATTGACTTCTATTAACTAACAATACTGTCTAGAATTGAAAGCCTTATCTACACGACACTAGTATGTTTATACTATTGAAGTATGTACGTCTTTATAAAGATGATAGATAACAATACCATTACAATTAGGTATCGATTCAATTGTGTTATTCTAATCAATTACGTAATGCGTTCGACTAAAACAAAAATTTACTTAAAGAGGTAATAGAAATGCTTGTATAATTACTTGTATTTATGGAAGAAATAATATTTGATGTCTTTCAGATTAATGCGTTCTCTTTACAAATTTTACATGAAGATTGTACGATTGAGGCTGCGCAATTCTTCACGATTGATTTACCATTACTTATTTCTGTATGTTGATAGAAGAATTAGAAGGGTGTCTTTTGATTTTATTCATTTTCTTATAGATTCATGAAACAGTACTCTCGTACACACTTTTATTGGTGCAAACTTATCCTTGCGGTCAAATTGATTACACAATGAAGAATGTATTTGGTCTCAAGTAACAGTAATGATTGACGGATCCAACAATTTTGGTCATAATTATAATTAACTAATTTTTGGAGTAATTGCAAAGCAGTAGAGTAGCAAATATAACAGTTGTTCTAGAGTCTCAAGCTTTTCGATGTCAATCGTGTTAACAAAGTACTTAATTTACATATGATATAATCCAACACTTAATTTATTTGTTATAATATCGCTGCGAATAAACAATTAATGCAATAGCTTCTTTGCAATGTAATTGCCGCGCTCTCTAAAGACCAATAACATTATTTTTATTGATTTGTTATTTTATTCGACATTTTGATATACAGTAGAACTTCATTGTAACAGTCTTCTAGGGCTTCAGGAAAAAAGCGCTATAACCGAGAATGCAAGCACTATTACCGGGAAATGTTTAAAACAGCTAATAATGGACAGTTTTTTTACATCTTTACACTTAAAAAAAAACTCTTAACCGTATACTTAAATCTATAAAAACAAACTGAAAGAATTTTACTTCTTTTGAGGACATACACTACAATTCGGTTTAGGTAAATTTTGGAATTGTCGCTAACTGCGCCGATTTGATCCGAACATTTTAACAGAGTTTTATTCTGTTTAACTCTTTCCCTGTTGACCGCTTTTGTTCTGATGACAAAAATGGTAACTAGAAATGGAGTTTGTACAACTCAATGTAGAATAATGTGGAAAATATTGGGCAGTTTGAATATATGTCAAAATAACTTAACTAAAATATATTCTGTACATTGTAGAAGCCGATCTTAAGCAGAGGAGCTTTTGGTGAATTATTCTTAAAGAAATTGAGTTTTTCGATAGAAAAAACAAATTTGTTAGTTGCCATCCAATTGGGCAAAATGGGACTTTAACAACGCAATTAATCATCCAAATCGAAAGCCTTATCTACATATATTAATTGTAATTAAATTCATGTCTCATAATATTATTGTAAAATAATGAGGCTAGTGCAATTAAGTCCCAATTCAATCAAGCTACATTTTTTATGAACAGATCAATTTAATATAGCTAATGAACTGTTCAGAACGGTAGAATATTCAGTTTAGTTGTTGCAAAATGACGAACAACATATTAAACGCGTTATATCCGTGTTACGTATTCGAATTTATAACCGGTTGTACGCCATATAAATTTATCGAAGACTCTAAAGTTCGTGTACTAACAAATCGACATATTTATAATATTTTAACAATAATAATTTACTCCGCATTGATAGTACTTTTAATATATAATTATTTATTGGTTATACCTATTTATCATATTGAGAGTATGTACATGAAGTTCATTGTAACGATATTCCCGCTAATTACACAAGGTTTCATGGTTCTTAACATACTATACACTCGTCTTAATAAAAATTTAATTGTACGCCTTTTAAACGATTTATCTGAGATTGATAAAAGTTGTAAACGCTTAGGAACCAACTTAAACTATAAATTAACACAAAAATTGGTTATTATCTACATTATCTATGTTATTCTCGAATTGGCTTTTTTTCTTATTCGTGCGATTTCAAGACTCGACATTATCTTCATTTTACATTACATCTTCTTTCTGATGTATTTTACAATATTTCATTACTTAACATTCTCCTGTTCTTTTATCACAATGGTCCATGCAATCAAACAATTGTTTGATGGAATACTCAGTCAATTTGAATCAACAACATTTAACAATGAGGCACCGGTTAATGTAAAAGAATTTATGATTTTACATCGGAAATTGTGTGATATTTTAAAATTGGTAAATCAGATATATTCAAAACGCCTATTAATATCATATGGCATGATATTTCTAATAAATATTCTTCAATCATATTTAATCGCGTGTTCATTTTTCACAAAAAGTTCATTTATTCGTTACGCTATGAGCACAGTAGGACGGGTAATATTTAATGCTCTTGAAGTATTTGGATTCTCTCTAATAGGATACTTGTTATCGAAACAGGTGGGTTTGAGTTGATTTTTCAATTTTTCCGCCTCTTCAATAAAAGGTTTGATTTTTCAGCTAAAGCGACTCAAACGAATTCTTCTCCATTCCGTAATGCTTTCGACTAAAACAAAAATTTACTTAAAGAGGTAATAGAAATGCTTGTATAATTACTTGTATTTATGGAAGAAATAATATTTGATGTCTTTCAGATTAATGCGTTTTCTTTACAAATTTTACATGAAGATTGTACGATTGAGGCTGGACAATTCTTCACGATTGATTTACCATTACTTATTTCTGTATGTTGATAGAAGAATTAGAAGGGTGTCTTTTGATTTTATTCATTTTCTTATAGATTTATGAAACAGTACTCTCGTAAACACTTTTATTGGTGCAAACTTATCCTTGCGGTCAAATTGATTACACAATGAAGAATGTATTTGGTGTTAAACATACTTGTAATTAATTAATTTTTGGAGTAATTGCAAAGCAGTAGAGCAGCAGATTTAACAGTTGTTCTAGAGTCGCAAGTCAATAGTTTAAGAAAGTATTTACTTAGTTTACATATATTATGATATAATACAACTCTTTTTATTTATTTTTCTTATAATATTGATGTGAATAAACAATTAACGCAGTAGCTACTTATTAAATTAATTACCGCGCTCTCTACAGCCCAGTGACCTTATTTTTATTATAACTTCATTATAAGAGTATTCTAAGGATTCAAAAAAGAGCGCTATAACCGGCAATGCAAGCACTACTACCGCGAAATCTTTAAAACAGATACTTATATCTGTTTTAACCGAAAGTATTTTACTTCTTTTAACGGCATACACTACAATTATAATAATGACTGAGCAGTCATTATTATAATTTATTCCGCCAAAAATCTGCAGCACATGCTGCAGATTTCTGGCGGAATAAACCGAACTGTAAAATTCGCCTCTAGTCTTACAATTAGCTAATTATTACTATTATGATTATAATCATAATAATAAATACTGAGTCTAAGACAATTAAACACGATACAATCAAACTAATTTTGTTCACGAACGTATCGATCTACTACGTCCAATTAATTGTCTTGAACTGTTTAATATTCCATTTAGTTATCGAAAAATGTCGAACATATTAAACGCGTTATATCCATGTTATTTATTCGAATTAGTAACCATATAAATTTATAAAAAACTCTAAAGTTCGTGTACTAACAAATCGATATTATTACAGTATTTCAACAATAACATTAGCGAGTTCTTTGATTGTATTTTTAATATATGATTATTTATTTCTTGTTCCGAATCAATTCTTGAAAAGTGCTCTAGTTAAATTCGTTTTTCGTGGATATCTGGTTTTCCAACAAATTTTCATTTTAAGTGATAGCTTATTGCCCGGCGTGGATGGGCGCATCCACCAATTTTGTTCTGTCTCTCACGAATTTTAGATTTGAGCTTTCCGATTTGAGTCTTAAATTAAATTTATTTCGATCTACAATAACCACGAACGTTAAGAATCATTGTAATAAATTAAGTATAACATATACAAAGAAAATTATTGAGTCGGAAAAAGGAAACCCGTCCTTGACCTTATGACCTCTTGATGATTAATTGATTTTTTATTGAAAATACACATGGAAAATTATTCTCAATATTATTATTTTAATGTCTGCAATCAAGACGATACAATTTGTGGTTCGTAAAATAACAAGAAAATGAATTAAATTAGCACAAGATTTAGTCTCTTTTCTATTATCTTTTATTACAATTATCATAATTTTTTTAATATAAAAAAATAATTGTCTTTACGTGGGATTGAAGAAAATTGGTTGTTTTGAAAACTTGACCGTTTCACCGGCCATATAATGTTCGAAAATAACAATCGTATTATTGCCCTGTTTCATCAACGGTGCTGGCCAATATAAACTTTGTTGTGGACCAATCCGTGAATACCGTCCCAAAACGAACCCATTCACAATCACAATACCTTTCACCCATTCCGACATATCAATAAAAGTATCCTTCAAATCATCAACATTAATAACTGTTTTATATAGAGCCGGTCCTGATAACCATTCGTTGCCAGATTGATGCCAATTATTCAACGAATTTGTCCAGTTTTTCTTAAATTTCAACGACACAATCGACCAATCGTACAATTGTTGATTATTTAGATAAACACCACCTTGCCATAAACCTTTATATTGATTGAATTGTTCAATTGAACCGAAACCGACACGTCCCCAATTCTCCACAATTAAATCTAGCGTGGCATTTGTGAAATTTAATGGTCCTAAATTTAGCGTGGAATCGTTTAAACGCCAAAAACCGAAACCATCTAAATCTTTGCTGGTACGCAACGGTTTCGACCACAGATGACCGTTAATTAAAACAATAACCGTATCACATACATGACCAGAAATTTTCAATATTGAATTAGATGGAATTGTTAGATTTGTTTTACGGTACACAATATAACCGTAACTTTGTCCGAAATCTTCCATTGGTGCAACGTTGTGAGAATTATAAATATCCGGGACTTGATTTAGGATATCCTCAAATGATAATTTATCAGTTATTATGGAATTCTCGAATTTAATTGTTGGTGGTCGTGGCGGTACTGCTGGTTGTTTTGTTAAAATTTTATTATATTGTCTTATCAGATAAGCCACCATTATATACTTCATTGTATAATCACCATTTTCGGTTAATGGAGCATCATAATCATAACTTGTTGTATCTGGTTGATAACCAGAATTATCAGTTTTACCATTTGCTAAATTAGCACCATTCAAAAATCCAAAACTAGTACCACCGTGAAACATATACAAATTGAAAGATGCTGGATATTTCAAAATTCTCTCTAAAACATTATTGAAATTATACGGATTCGTTTTATGATGTTCTTCTGACCAATGATCAAACCATCCTGCCCAAAATTCCATTGCCATCAACGGTTTACCAGGTTGTAATTTTTTCAATGCATCAAATTCTTTTTCTGGGTCATCGGCAAAATTAGCCGTTTGAAATAATAATCCCGGTAGTGTACCATGATCTGCATGTTGTGTGGGACTATCTGAAGACACTAATAATTCAACAATACCGTTATCCAACATTAACTGACGTAATTGTTTTAAATACTCCCGATCTGGTACGAAATTTGTCCGTTCAGTACTACCGTACTCGTTTTCCACTTGAAATGCAATAATCGGACCACCACGTGTAAACTGCAACATTGCCAATAATGATAACAACAGATTAAAATATCGTTTTACATATTTCATATAAACTGGATCGGATGTTCTCAATTTGATCGTTTTATTTTTCAATAACCAACTGGGAAAACCACCAAATTCCCATTCAGAACAAATATACGGTCCCGGTCGTATGATTGCTAATAAATCTTCTTCTTGGGCAATTTTCAAATATTCACGTACATCAAGGAATTCTTCCATATCGCTACCATTATCACCGAAATCGAAAACACCATCTTCTGGTTCGTGCAGATTCCATGGTATGTACGTTTCGACAGCATTCAAACCGGCTGCCCGCATCTTACGTAAACGATCACGCCAATACGGTTTCGGTACACGGAAATAATGCATTGATCCACTATAAATCGTTATATTTCGTTTATTTAATGTGAAATACGGCTGGTCGACTGATAGACCATTTGTAATACCGCCACTGGTATAATATTCGTATAACGTTGGTAGTGTTGTATTCACGGCCATTATTATTATAAAACTGTTTGTTATTGTTGATGTTGTTCGTCTTCAATTTATAAATAGACTGTGTAATATAATAGAATCCGTTAATTATATTCAACAAACAAAAAAAAACGGTCAAACTGGATTTTATCGTATCCAATATTCAACATAGTTTTATGACTGGTTGCATGATCGTTAAATATTTATTGCTCCAGGCCTGATAGCAAACTTTAATAAATAATTATCGTTTTTTATGGAAATACAGATTATTTAACCATAGAGGTCAGCTGCTTTTAAAATTAATCATTAAAGTTGACCTGGGTTTTCTATACTGTATTGTTGTTGGTTATGGACCGTGGAGTTTTTTTCTTTCTGTAATAGAATTGAATTAACTTTATAGCAGTGATAAACGATTGATGGATTCCTTTCTTCTAGATTCTCATTCGTTTTCCAAAAAAAGTTGACAGACACAATGAGCTCAAAAAGAAAAGCAACTAAATGATTTTTCCAGTAAACTTTCATTTGACATTATAGCTCGCTAGAATTAGAAAGGAATTATCAAAAATTTTTATCCTAAAACAATTCTTTGCTCCAACAATAATAATAGTTCGTTGAAAACTCAAACAGACTTTTCAAAAGGAAACGCAACTGAACGTTACAAAAAGCAAGTCAATAAAATTTTATTTTCATAATAAAATTTCTGATCATGAATTGCATTGCTCAAATCTCAGTCTATTGTGCTTAAACTAAACTCCAATAAATAAATATTACAACTTAAATTTATCGATTTAGAACGTCCTAAAATGGGGTTCTTTCAACCGTCCTAATTCATCCGTATATGCTGTAATCTTATCAAATTAACAGCGGGTCGAATTTCATTACCGGATATATCGACTGTCGTCTATCGACGAATCGAATATTTGAACAGAACTTTAAATATCAAAATATTCGTATGTTATCTTTAAGAACTCAAACTAGGTCATCTAAGGGCTAGTTTGGATACAAAAAAAATTATTAGGGAATTCTGAAAAATTGGAAAATTGATGTCGGTTTTTTTAAAATTGAAAACACGTTAACAGAATGCAGTTAGAAGATCGTATCGCAGTCACGAAAATTTGTTCCTTAATTTCCACTTCTTTGCTAAAAAATTCGAAGAAAAGGGGTGTTGAAGTCAATTGCACCGCTCGACTCTTACATTTGTTTTCTTATGCCAGGTGTACAAAATTTGCTAATTCAAAAAAGGGAAAATCAATTTGATTTATTAGAAAACACAATTGAATCTAGACTCCCTTCGCAACTAGAAGGTTCTTTTGCGACGTGTCTGCTTACCTGTCTATGTATTATACCTATGCATGTGTACTAAAAAGTGCTGTAGCAGACCAACCGAGAAAGGTCAGGTCAGTTAGTGAGAGTTATTAAATATGTGAAGCCTTTCAGTAGCGTGGAATAAATGTACCTACATTATCTCTAAGCCGTATAATTGTTACTGTTTTTTTTTATTTTTATTTATTTTTTTAAGAGTTAATGTGAAACATAAATCATAAAAACATGACAATGAGTCTATTGTTATCAAAACATGATATGTGTTTTAGGAGGATTTCTGCCGTAGTTCAAATTTTCGCCTGATTTTGGATTATTGTGAACCATTGGATACAGATACGATAAACGCTGACGCGGACAGTTGCAGATAAAATAAATCTCAAGGCCGGTCGGCTCCAGTCTAGCAGTCGCTGGTCTGGTTAGGGAGCACACAATGAAAGCTGGCAGCAGCAGATTCACATGAGTTTTAACATGGGAAAAGCTGATTCATCTTTTTGTTTGTTAAATATTAAATGTTTTTGTATAAATAAAGTAGTAATTTGTAGAATTTCCTTTTTCTATGTTGCATGAAAATGATAATTTTTCTCTAATATAATTCCACTTGAATCTATTAACTTTCTAGAAATTATTAGATTTTGTTCTGGCAACATTGCTCAACTCTACTGTTTATCATTTAAAAAATGTTGTTGTCGTCATATGATTTTTTTCTGTTGAAGTTTCTGCGTACCTCATCACGTAACAGATTGTTTTTGTTGTGTCTTGTTGATCGGAATAGATACAGAGCCGTACTTATCCTTATAATGCATCAATACTAATATTTTCACTTATGACAACAAAATTGGACACCACTGTACACATGCGATCGTTCAATGTGGGAGTTAAGGAGCCTAAGAATACGCTTTGTCTAAAATTTCTGATTTTTTTTAGTCTGACCCAGCATACAAGCTTTTGAAAACGCTGATGGATGAAATCGCCGACGTAGGCTTTTGCTGTGTTCGCATTTTGTTGCCGGCGCTTCCAGTAATAGGCGTTTGTTGTGTCTGTACCCATTGTCAGGTGGCGCAATAATCTGCATAAACCTTCAATTCGGCAATACGAGCTTGTCTTTGTATTATGATTATATAACAGTATAAAAATTACTAAATTCGTAAGGTTGAAAGGATGTCAGTATTGTAAATCGATTTATTTATATTATAATATTAATTTATTGGTTCAAGGCATGTACAGACATTGAAAAGCAATCAAAGAATATTGTAATTCTGTAGCAAAAATTGTAGTACGACAATAAAATAAGTAGTAATTGTTGTTAGTGTTGTAAGCAGTAAACTTCTATTAATTGTGAAGAAATTAGCAGCTGTAATCTTGACCGGATTATACTTTAACAGTTTCAATAATTGCTTATATTGTAAATCATTCTCAATTAATAGATTATTGTAACGAACATTTTGAATAGTTTGATAAAACTTGTTGTAAGCATTTGTAACAGAATCACTCTTCATTATAATAATCAGCATCGGTACCTGAAATTAAGTCAACAAACAATCTAGAGGAACTGTAATTTTATCATAATACTCACAATCTCTACCGCAAGTAACAATAAATTGCCCGTAGTTATTATTATTCTGTTATCGTCATTGTAATGATTTTGAAGAAAATCGTTAACAATAAAACACAAGAAATTTAAAACGTTTCCAAAAAGCTTTGCGAAACCAAAAAAAAGCGACCACCCAAAAATGCGATTGAAATAATCAACGGATTTGATTAAGTGCATGGTGATTTTTTTCGTTCTTACCATAAATAAGTGAGATTGTGTTGATTTCGTATTGAAAGAATGATTCTCAAGCTCATGTGATAAATGAGTAAATTTCAGTTCAAAATCATTCAGTAACGTTATTGTAATCAGTTGAAAGATTATATAAAAATATGAAATGGTGTGGATTACAATTATATAAAGAGCTTTCAATTTTATCGATGTAAACCATATTCTGTACAAAAAAACATCCACTAAAAATCGTATGACAATGCAAACTGAATATTTTATTAAAGCTTTCTTAAATGATCTTTCATTGGTATCTTTAATAATTATATAATTATCAATGATTTGTAAGTTATTTAATAATTTTACCCATGATTCTTGATAACAAAAATTGTTTTCAATGAATAAGAAATAATTTATCAAAATAAGAGAAGAGAATCGAAAAAAATCGAATAAAATGGAGAGTATCAATCTCTTAAAAATAAATATATCACACACGAATGAGATTGGTAAAAGAATAATCACCACAATAAACAAAAGAACTCCACGAATCTTATCACGTTTTGGATTTGTTAAAATATTTCGTGTAACACAGTATGTTGGTATCAATCCGAAAATATTGCCCAAACTTATTGAAAATTCTCGGAATCTTGATGAATCCGTTCTGGAATCCATCGTTACAAACACTAGAATGACTGTAAATAATCATAAATTTTATAAAATGGATTTTGATTTGAAAAATTGTTTACACTTGAATGAATTATTAATTTTTCGATTAAGTACTTCAACACATTTCATCGATTGTTTGCTTTTTTTTCGTTTTGTTACAATTAATAAATGAAACTGTATTGATTTCTTATTGAATAGATGTTGTTGTTGTCTATTGAAAGATTATGTGAAATTATGGAATCATTTTGTGTGTTGTTAGTTAACTATTTTTTCTTCTCTTTGGGAGGGGCCCTACATGAGAGCCGCACACTGAGGCCTTCTGGCCCATTGTGTGCACCTCCATTTACCAGAGCCTTACCACAGCCGTTCCAATCCTCTAATTAAGCTCAGTAGCCTGCCGTGTTCGGCTTTCCGAATGTCTTCTGGTTCCAAAAATCGTCGTCCCAGGTATTGCTCTCTGAGGCCAGCCAATGCATGGCACTCGCAGAGTATGTGGTGAGGAGTTTCCTCCTCTTCTAAGCACGCCCTACACATCTCGTCATCACTGATGCCGAGCTTGTGTAGGTGTTGATTCATGGGACAGTGTCCAATGAGCAGTCCCACAATTGTTCTGAGATCTTTTCTACCAAGTCTCAGCAGATCTTTACTGCGCCTAGCGTTAGGTCCTTCGATGAAGATCCTTAACTGACACAGTCCTTTGTGTTCTCTCTATTCCTTCAAGTGGGATGAGGAGGTCAATTTCTCCAGTGCCCGTTTCTGACGAGCTTTGGGGATGGGGAGAGCCGGTTCCGGCCCAAGGAAGTCCATGTCTGAGCCCTTTCGGGCACATTAGAGAGCCCTGGGACCCAGCATAGCACAACATCTCTGTTGCGCCCAGCCAATATGTGAAATTATGGGATCATTTTGTGTGTTGTTAGTTAGCTAACAAAAATTAAGTACGAACTTGCAACTGCGTTACGTTTGTGACTCGGGCCTAATGTGGCTGCCTAACTTGGTCCACATTTGGAATTCGGCATGCCTTGTCCAGCGCCAAATTGAAACCTAACTAAAATTTCTACTTGGGCTATCATCCTGTTAGAAAATCGGTCAAATTTGTGGTTCTTTTAGAAAAGCTGTCTGTATGCATTGATTAATCATTGTATGCCATTGTTTTGTTTAGCAATGTTTTTACAGTTGCAGCCTGCTTTCAGTCATACATACGTGTCCAATTGAATATAATTTAAATGCTTACTCATAAACTACAAATAAAGTTGACCCAGTTTCAGTTAATTTGTTTATTATTGTAATTTCTACTCGAATCATTAACAGTGTTGATAAATAGAAATCAATAGTTAACAGTTATCGATTATCATAAGAATTATAAAAACAAAAAAAACATCTAAAAGAAGTTTTATTTTATTATAAAAAACAAATGTATTGTTAAAACAGAACCGTTTGTAATAAACGAATAGAATTCCACGATGTCTTGCTAATAAGAAACAAAATTCAAATGTTTATTTTTACACTTGAGTGTTTTTACAAAATCAGAATTGAAGATTGGGCTCAATAAAGCGAACAATTTTGAGTAAACTTTCAATATTTCTCAAACAAGAATTTGTAAATAACTTAAAAATTGGATAATAAAATAAAGAAGGAATTGGAATTGTTGAAAGGATCTCTTATTGTAAATCGATTTATTTATTTCATAATATTTATTTATTAGTGTTAAGATCAAGTACAAACATTGAAAAACAATCAAAGGATATTTAATTATTGCAATTTGTTAGCAGGAATTGTATGGTGACAATCAAATACGTTATAATTGCTGTTAGTATAGTAAGCAGTAAACTTCTATTAATTGTGAAGAAATTAGCTGCAGTAATCCTAACAGGAACACTCTTTAAATACGTCAATAAACTCTTAAACTGCAAATCATTCTGAAGCAGTAGATTATCGTAACTAACATTGTGAATTGTAAGATAAAATTTGTTATAAGCATTTACAACCGAATCACTCTTCAGTGTAGTAATCAGTATTGGTACCTGAAATTGAATCAATACAAGATCTTGAAAACTAGAACTTTATAATAATACTCACCATTTCTACTATCACTATCAATAAATTACCCAAAGCCATATTTATTCTCATATCGTTATCATAACGTTCTTCGAGAAAATCGTCAAAAGTATAATGTAAGAACTGAACAGTAGTCTCAAAACATTTACCAAAGCTGACGAGAAGCGACCAACCAAAAATTCGATTAAAATAATCAATACATTTGATCAAATGCTTGCACACTATCCTTGATCTTGCAATTAATAAGTGAAATTGTGGTGATTTTGTATCGAATGAATTTGTTTTAATCTTGTGTGATAAATAAGTGAATTTCACCTCAAAATCGTTTAATAAAGTTATTGCTATCAATTGAAAGATTACGTGAAAATACGGAAAGATTTTGTATACTATTAGAAAAACGGCTCTAAAATTAATCAATATTATCCACATTGTGCATACATAGACATCCACTAGAATTTTCATTGTGATGCAAATTGTAAATTTTAACAAAGCTTTCTTAAACAATCTTCTTTCTGTCTTTGTGTCCTTTATACCAATATAATTATCGGTTATTTGTATATTGTTTAATAATTTAACCCATAATTCTTGATAACAGAAATTATTTTTTACGACTACTAAATAATTGATCAGCATAAATGTAGTGAATTGTAAATAATCGCTTAAGATAGTAAACGACCATTTTGCAAAAAGTGAAGTACCGTAGAAGAACCACAAAAGTACAAGAATCGTTAGAAGAATATATAATAACACTGCACGTACTTTATCACGTTTTGGATTGGACAAAATATTTTGCGTAACACAGTATGTTGGTATCAATCCGAAAAAATTGCCTAAACGTATTGAAAATTCTCTAAAACTGGACGGACCCGTCTCAGAAGCCATCGATGCTAACACTAGAATGACGGGGAATAATTGTTAATTTTATAAAGTGGATGTCGTTTTTAAAAAATTGTTTTCAATTAAATGAATTATTAATTTTTCGATTAGTAAATGTGGCAATATTATTATTTATCTTAGACAGTTGATAATAATCGATAGACATTATTGTGATTAAAAAGACGTCCATTAATTTGCGCTCTCCTTTCAGTAGATTTCCATTAACTTTTGCAAAAGAAGGACGCAAATTTTTTTTTGCCAAACGTCACTGATAGATCTCTCGCCTGGCCCTGATTTTCGAGACAAAAATCCTTCATTTTTTCGCTCTCTTAAATTATTTTCTTCAATAATTTGATTGCTGACAAACCAACCCGTTTAACGTTTTTTTTTACTTTTTATTTATTTAATTCAAAGCTTGTCGTAAATTTAGGACTCTTCTTACAATAATAGCAATAATTCCACAGATTATAGGGTCATTAGGTCATAAAATCGTTAGATAGTTTATCCAATTATAACATGATCATTAAATGGTGGATGCGCCGGGGAATTGTTTGTAAACTAAAAAGTGAAGTATACGAAGTGGAAACTCCAGATTTTCATGATTTTTGATATATAGGTAGAGGGGACGATTCTAATGGATGCATATTTTCTTATTTGTACCCATACTCAAGTTTAAGGGAGAAAATGGGGGTTGAAGTTCACCCTGCAAAACTGGTTTTTTCAAAATATCTCATTATTTTTCAACGATTTAAAAATAGAATGATAGTTGCTTTCAGGAATAATCAAAGGGTAGCAAATTAACATTTTGTCACAATAAGTCTTTTAGAATTCAACCCCAAACTTACAACCCTGCATAAGCATTACACCCTTAATTATTAAAAATATCGAAAAATGCAAAAACAGGTGAGCTTTATTTTTCAATTTGCTACTTGCTCACAAAATATTGTCTTGATAGGGTTAATTACAGGGCTGAAAGGGATGAAAAATCAAAATAAATTGCATATTATTGATTATAGCTCCAACCCCAAGTCAGATCTGGAAAATCGGTTGTCACTATTCAGTTTTGAAATCGTTGAAAAATAATGAGCCAATTTGGAGCTATTTTAGAAAAACTACTTTTGGAGGGTGAATTTCGACCCTCATTTTCTCCCTTAAACTTGAGTATGGTCACGAATGAAAAAATATACAGTCCTTTGAATCGTTTCCTCTGATATACCAAAAATCATGAAAATCGAGAGTTTTCACTTCGCGTACTTCACTGGAAACAATATGGATAAAAAACAAAAAGTAGATAAATAACAATAATCCGAGATTAGTTCTCTCCGCAGATCTGTTTTATATTCTCTCTTTAATCTTCGTATTCGTTCATTGTTCCACATTTGAAGACCTCGAACCGATTACAGGGGAATTACCAGCATTTTAGTTATTGTGCGAAGATGACGAAATTTCAACAAAAAGTTGTCAAACGATCGCATAAACTACATAAAATTATTAATTTTACAAACGAATAAATACACAAATACATTCAAAGTCGGACAGACAAGTAGGTGAGTGATAATCAATAACGAAGAATAATTGTAATCACATCAATCTGACATTGAAGTTAGTCAACTGTTAGCGTTCGACTGTGAAACATACATCATAAAAAATGAGTGTATCATTATCAAAACGTGATAGCCGTTTCATGAGAGTTGCTTTTAAACTGAGCAATTTTATGGGAATTGTACCATCGTATAATTTCGAACGAATGAGAATCGTACATCCAAAACGCGACAAATTTTGGTCGTTTCTAATAGCATTTTGTATAACAATTTCCAAGATTTATACAGTAGAAACAATGAATAAACTGATTCAACCAACAATTTCAAACATATTGAGTGCAATGGTCGAAATAACATTTATGTTATTCGTTATAAGTTCGATAATAACAACGAATTTCTTTGTGACAAATTCATGGGCAATTCTGATGAATAATTTACAGAAAATCGACAAATATTTGGGCAACAGAAATACAAAAGAGACGAATCTCTTCAAAAATTTCTATTTTCATTCGTTGATAATATTTATGTTGTTCGTAATGTATTATTGTTACACAACTTATAGTAGTGTTGAAAATTACAGTGAATTATGGAATTGCATTGTCCTTTTATGGGAAGTATCAATTGATATTATGATCATCAATTTTATTGCAGTTTTTAAATTGCGTTACCACGATTTGAGATATTTCATCAAAACGAATTTAAACGAAATCAATTTTATAAAAACCATCGAACAATGTGAAAAAGTTTCAAAACTATTGGGTGATTCAATCGAAGCTTTCAATCGGATTTACGGTTTACCTTTGATTCTGTTGTTTAGTGGAACACTGATTGGGATTCTATCAATTTTACATCAACTTTTTCTCGTTACTATTGCACCAAATAAACACTCAATTTTCGCTCCATCGGTATTACTAATTTTCGATATTGTAAGTAATTTTTTGTGTTAAATTCGTCAAATCGAACAATATTAAAATATTTTTAGATCGTATTGGTAATGATTGTAATTTATGGTGATTCATTAAATGTTGAAAGTAAAAGACTTGAAGTGCAGTGCTATAAATTCCGTGTAGATTTCGATGGAGAACTCTATCGAAATGAGCTTATGATGATGGGGAGAATGTGTAAGAAGTGTCATCGTAAACTAAATGCAATGAATTTTTTTGATATTGATAAACGTAGTTTTTTGGCTATTTTATCAACAATTTGCACATATTTGATCGTATTGTTTGAATTGCCACAATAAAGCATTATGTCACGGTGTTTTTCTGAATTTGTCGATATAAGTTTCCCAGGCTCCAGCGAATCAATTTTTTAGCACTGGCCTAAAAGACAATATTTTGCAATCTTACTCCAGAACAAGTATTCCATTTTAAAAGGTATTTAGATACTTCAAACACCTTATCTATACACAAACAATCAACTTGGAACTACTTGACGGAAAATCTCAGCCTTATAAACAATTGCGCAAAATTGTTTACGAGATAAAGTTATTAAAAGCACAAATGTTACCTCCTATTTTTTTTGTTAGGAATCTCTTCTAGTCTGACAAACTGCGAAATACCGGCTATCTTTGCTGTCATTAGAATTTTTTTGTAACGAATACATAGATTTGCCGAAAAGGACAACAATAAAGTCTAAGAGTTGGCCTCTGTTTTTCAAGATTCTGTTGCTGTGCAATCTGTCTATCTCTTTCGATCTGTTCTCCATCCTTGCATGTGCGGGTAGTGATGTGAACCTAACGGGCCTGTGTATACACTTTTTACCTCCTTTTTCTTTCTAAAGAATATCCAAAATTCTAGAATACTCCAATACTGAATTTTAGATTTGGAATTCAATTCTTTGAATTAAAAAAAAATAAATAATACTTCATTTTAATTAACTTAAAGTACTTTTTTCAAATAATTAAAAATAAAATGCAATTGATGAGCAAAGTGGTAAAATGATAGCTTTTATGTTAATCAGTTCATTATCCAGTAAAGTAACGGTGTTTTATACATATTGTTGAAATTATCAACCGGATAAATATACTAAGACAAAAAATGATCGTAATTACCAATAATTTAGTACATCTGAAACCTTTTATCACTTATATAATTAATTTTATATCTGTTATAGATAATGGGCTGTAATGAGCTAACAATAAATACTAAAGGAACAAAACAATTAACTTTGTGTTTAACATTATTTAATTCATCTATTATTAGCATAATAAAATCAAGAAATAAACAATTGAGATTATTTCGGTCTAAGGGCGTCCCTAATTGAAAACAGATGTTGGAAGTTCTCGGCAAAAAAACGCATATTCAGAATACAACAGATGTTAAATTTTTCCAAATATCCGTCGAAAATTGACGCTTTGGTCCATTTTACGATTTCGTTTTTTCTTGCATCTGTTTACTTGTCTTGGCGATTTCGTTGAGCATAGAGCGATTTTTGATAGTTATTTTTTTGGCTTGTGAATTTTGGTAGTTTTCTTTTTTTGATTTCCCCGTAGATATTTGTAAATTATCAACAGTTGTAAGTAGGTTACTATCTTTCAGATAAAAAATTATTGCTATGTTTTTAATATCAAATAACCTTTTGCTCCTCAAAAAATTTATGTTTTTTATTTTTTGAAAGACCGTCTGTAGCTTTTTACTGATATTTTGATTTCATGCCACTTTTCATAAATCTGATCTTAAGTTGTTTTTTTTTCCTGTTTAGATAAAAATTTTATTTAGAGATTCAGTTACATCTTTTAAAACACTTGACGCCGCAAAAGTTGATCATTTTTCTGAGAACTGATCGACAATTCTTTCGGGTTTCCACCAAAGCGTATCTGTGAATGTCGACATACACCGGTGAAGGTCCGAATGTAAAAAATGTAATGAAATATTTCGAACATACACCTAGCGACTATGTGAATATCGATATTCACCGGTGAACGTCGATTTTCGCCAATTTCGGACTTTCACAGTAACAATTACATAAAGCTCCGCTTTTTAACTGTGTAGTATTTTCAGAGCAATCTGCCATTTAAATGAATCAATAATCAGTTACATTTGTTTAGTCGTTCGTTTGAGCGCGTTCAAGTTGAAGCAGTTGTGACGGGATACGAAAAATGGAAGAGTTTTCTTAGAATTTAGGGTACTAATATTTTTTATATAACAAAATGACAACAAAATATTTATATTTATTGAAAACAAATCGTTAACAAATTCTGCCTTTCTTACAACTTATACTATAAGAGTGTGCGCCAATATTCAATACGTATCGAAATTATCATCCCCAAAACTCTCAAAAATGGCTTTCCAAAAACGGTAAGTTTCCTTCTTTAAATTCACTTTCATTTCCAAATTTTCGCCAATATCCAAATAAGCCACATCACCAGCTTTATTAAGACTTACTGGAGTCCAAGTGATATTTTGCAATAATACAGTCGGTTGGGGAGTTGGATTTCTGTAATCAATAATCAGTTTTGACTTAACCGATAAATGGGAATATTTACAATGTTTTCGCAAAATTCGTCCAAAGCTTAAGTAATCGATAATGTGTTGTAATATCTGATTCGGGAAATTGATATAAATTTGTATTATCATAGTTTTCATCGGTTATACGCCATAAGTATCTCACCTCCTCAAAATGGGAAACATTCTCAGCTCCTAAAATGTGTCATTGAAAATGTCTGCAGGTGCAGTCCAATGCTTACCAGCAAATCGCAAGGAAACGTTTCCCATTATTCCATCATAAGAGAACTGATATAGATACGTATTCGTATATTTTGATACTAATTCAACATTACGTATTATTCCTCGATTAAAAAATGAATCACTTAAAAACTAGAATAGAATTAATGTGTGTCTTTGGCTATAAACGATTTATCAAAATCTCACTTTTACTAAAGCCCCCAAATTTTCAGACAGCTTTCCATTCGCATAGATTTTCTCGATCATTTCCACGATTTGTGTACGATTCAACTTATCATCAAGTTTTACGCTATCAGGTAGAAGAGTATCTAAATTTTGCTCAAACCGTTCTAGAGTCTCCTTGAAATCAAAATCTTCTAAAAAGTTATAAGATTGAGTTGCGCATCATAATAATTGTTTAAAAATTGAACCTTCATAAATGATCGCTTCTTCAGAATTAACACCGAAAATTACCGGTACATTAATAAAATTTCCATCCCGAAAACTTACATAAGGCTTGGTTGTGATAAAGGCTTCATCGTGTTCAGCTTCAATGACAGGACTGAAAATTCTCCTGAAATCAACTTCTAGTAATTTACCAAGATTGCCAGCAGCTTGATCGAGTTGTTCTGCTGGTAAATTTAATAAATAATTGCGTAATAATGTTGAATTATTACACGTATTTGAAGTATTTAAATAATTCACGACTTTACAGGCAATTTCTTTTGGATTGAGCTGTAGCGAAAACGGATTCAATGCTGACCCACTTTGACAAATCGCACCACGATACAAACCACGTGACTTACGATTCAATAAATGATAGCTTACAGAAACCGAACCGGCACTCTCACCAAAAATTGTAATTTTCTCTGGATCACCACCGAAATATTCGATATTTCTATGGACCCATTCGAGGGCAAAGAGCTGATCTTTTAATCCGTAATTACCGGGAATAACATGATCTCCAGTTGATAAAAAGCCTACAATTTTAAAATCAACTACGATTATCATCGACAGAGACCGGATTATTGCGGTTATGTAGGGCACCAAGTATCTGAATAGAATTTACTTAAAATCCGGTCTGTAATTGTAAGAAATACCGAAAATTCCAAGTCTGTAATTGAATGTTACAACAATTACATTTTCATCTAATAGAAATTCAGGTCCATATAATTTCATTAGAGAATGCCCACCAATAAAGTTTCCACCATGTATCCAAACCATCACCGGTAGCAATTTACTGCCTAACTGCCAAAAACAGACGAATCTTTTTATTATTAATCAATATTCAATTTGATAACACTTTAGAAATACTTGTGGCGTAAACACGTTCACATAGAGACAATCTTCAGATTCCATTTGATTGTCTCTATTTTGTTGATAGCACATAACATCAAGTATGGTAGCATTTAGGATACCCTCCCAATTTTTGACGGCTTCTGGTGACTGTAAATGGTCAATGATGGAAGTGAGTCACTTGAATTTGTGGTGAATTACCTGAAATCTTAAATGGCCAACGGGTGGTTGAGCATATGGGATTTTTTGGAATGCGAAATACGTTTTGTTTGTTAATGTTGCTGTCTTACGTCCTAAGATTCTTCCATTCGGTATTTGTAACACTACATCCTCTGCGAACTAATCACATTACCTTGCAACAATTACAATTCAATTAGACAAATGTTGCATAATTACTGTATAATTTATATTGATTAAAATTACTAATAACGAAAGAACCGGTAAGGTTTGCATTACTATCGTTTCACTGGTTTCCTCTACTATAATGGTCAATGTTCGAAAAGACTAGTAAACAAGTTAATTATTCAATTATTATTTTTAGATTTAGATATTCGTTAGATTTAGATGCGTGTTTCTAACTTTTTTCTGTACATTCAACTTTGAACTGTATTGATATTCTGCATGTTATCAAATTTGTATGTAATCAATCAATGACGAGTTATATAATTTCGTGATTTATTGACGAAAAACGCTTATCAGCATTTTTCTACTTGAATTATCGCTGAACAAACTTCAAAACAGAATTCTATTCGATATACATTCTAAATTCTAAATTGATGATTTGTATGATCAGAGTTGCGTTTCTGCAGAATTTCGAATAAATAAGTTGATTTTTCATACTTTAAGGATCGATATTGTTTCGAATGCAATAACTAATCGCAAATCCCAACCGATGGTAGGTGTTTGTCCTTATACTTATTTAGCGCGTAATCGATGCGAAACCAAGTCGAGAAATTGTAACTACAGCTGGCTTGGGTAAGTTGGAAAGTATTGGGAAATCCTGGTGAAACTAGGCTATATATTATATTTCGATTTAAACTTGACTAATTTTGAAAATTTCTATCGGTATAATGGTCGAACTAGCTTTGTACATGTAGCTCATTAAATAAAACAAACGCAAATTAATTTGCACAAGTTATAAACAGTAATTGTATTAATAAACGATTAATCCACACGAAGGCTTCTTTATGGCTCTGGTACTTAAACCAGAATATCCTGAGGCTGTCGTCACATTGAAGAGTCACGAATTATTGTCAAAAGGTCAATTTTATAAAGTTCCATGTATTGTGGGTTTTTAATTGGTACGAAGGCACTTTTGACATCACAGATAATGTGTCTGTTCTTTAATCCGCCTCTGCTAATAAATAGAAGT
>JAEDXX010000445.1:0-48530 GCA_021725515.1 Epicauta chinensis
AGTGTAGTGTGTTAAAAGTGTTGAGTTGCAGTATTCATTGTCAACAAATTGAAAATCCTACTTTTGTTGGTAAGTTTTATTTATAATAATATTTAATAGAATGTTTTATTTATTTTGTGGTAGGTACCTACCTACCTAGGCATCTTACAAAAAATTTATTGTAAATTGACCCTTACAATTGTTTTTGTTGCGCTTAAGAAAAATGCGACGTTGCCAAGTATATTTATTCTCTCCACAATTCTCGAATACATTTCAAGTATTTATTAACCGTGTAGGGGAGTATTAACTGGATAGAGCAGTTTCAAATATGTGATCCCCGTTAGTTTGCCGCCGCATAAGAAAAGTTTTCCAAGATGGCGACCGTCACCAGTGGCGTCGGCTTATGTTTTAATACCCCCTTAGTATTGTGCAATTACAATTTAAGGTTAAAAATACTATGTAAATGTTTCCTTTCATTTTTATCTCTAAATATATTTTTGCCTGAATGACACGAATGGGAACCGCTAGCCCCAACGTGGTATGACCGTTATTATAAACACACTGAACAAAGGCCCAGAGTTGCCAGGTCGAAAGTTTATATCACGGTAGAACTGAATGAACACTAAATAACGGTAGAATCGCTGTTAGAGCGGAAGATATAAATAACATACATATTCGCTTATTAGCAAAAACGATCAAAATAAAAATTATTTCTTATGGACAATGAAATAAACAGCATCAAATAATTTAACCATTTATTCAAAATTAGTTGGTTAAAAACATATTATAGGAGTAAAATAATATTAATAGTAACAATGAAGGAGCATACCTAGAAGGCAATTATAATCATTTATAGATATCTTTATTCATTTATTTATTCAACAATGAGCATAACTCGATCCCTAAAATTTTTGCTTAATAATTGTTAATTGTTGAACACATTATAACCAAACTATCTTTTGACTAGCCTGTAACCATCCCCTCAGATTGGGTTCTTCTTCCCATTGATGACTGTAACGCTGTTGGTATTTGCGTTTTTTTCGGGGCGTCTGAGGGCTATTAAGATTACCTTGCTCCTCTTCAGAGCTGCTGTGCTGGTGAAAACTACAACATGGTGTTGGTTCTGCCATTTGCACCTTAATTGATATGTAAAAATTTCAATTTTTGTTTTTATTGTTTTTTCTTGTGGACAGGTCTATCTTACCAGTTTTCAAAAATTTATAAAACACTGCACTATAAACACAAACAATATTTCCAACTAGTTATGGCAACTAGTGATAGCTGCTAACATTCGATAGAAATGACGACGTTTCGTTTCGCTTTTAGGAGTATAACAAATAGTTTGGGGAACTCCCCATTTAGCTGTCAAACTTTAAGTTACTGCAGTGAGCTTCATTACAGATCTCTTTATCAAAGATTTGAGCTGCACGTCAAAAGAGGGCAGCAAAAAATTTGAGTAAATTAAACTTCTCAACAATACAATATAGGTATAAAAGGTATACAAGACTTGCTTATATACCTATTATTAACTTTATATTATGAAAAATGGTAGATTGAGATACCAAAACTGGAGAACGGTAGATCAAACCTAAAAACAGTAGCAATACCGTTTTAGCGGTAGATCTGTCAACGTTGCAAAGCCCACAGAACACCACGCTGCTGTGCACATAAAGGCTTTTCCTTCATGTCTTTCAAATCCCTGTCTTTCAAATGCTTAGCGATTTTTTCCCTTATCGCCTCTTTTTCTTTTTCTATCGGCATCTTTACAGAGTCTTTGTTACTAATTTGTGTGAGTAAGTTTTGTTGAGGTTTTCGTCAGCTGCCATATCTAAAACAAAAAATTAAGTTAAATTAATGATTATTTAATTTAGTAATAAAGTTTATAAAATGTACAATTATATGGACAATTTATGCTATGATATATGTAATTAAAATGAATAGACGTGTCCAAATGAAGTTTGTTATTACCACCAATTACTTTTAAATAAAAAATAATGAAAATAATTTACACCAAAACATATCACAATTCAAATGCCTAAGCTATAAAAATGTATGTTCACATTATGTGATTCGAATATTTGTTGATCATAGTAGATTATGTTATTAGGCTTAAAACTAGAACTTTGTGTGCTGAAGCTGACTATTGGCTGCCGAACGCTAGTGAGGCAGACATGTCAGCTGAAGCACACAAAGACAGTTTTGCTCCGAATGACATATACTAGTTTATCTTCAAATGTCTTAATTTAACATTTTTTATATTGAAAAGTTTTTAAAAACTAAAATTTTAACTGATCACAATATCTTGGCAGTACTGCTTCCATGGTGAGGCAAAAAAACAAAATTCAAACAACGAAAAATATTAAACGCCAGTGACGGATTTTGTCATTTTGTCTGCCTAAGTTTATAAAAAAAGAAAAAAGCGCCTGGGCACACAAAATCATAGATAACTAGTGTAACCAACCAAACATACTCACTGCATAGATGGCGCTAATAACTATTATAATAATTATAAGTAACTAAAAAAATACTAAAATTTTATAGTTACTAGAGCAGCGGTTTCCAAACTTTGGGCACTAACGCCCCCCTTATAAAAAATCTTATCTCTGCCGCCCCCTTATAAAAAATCTTATCACTGACGCCCCCTACCCGCAATGAAAAAATTGTAAACAATTTGTAAATAATTTCTTTACTGAAAAAATAATTACCAAAGTCCGCATTCATAGAGTTATAGTGGGGTGAAACTCAACGTTGAGCTCATATTCTCGGCAGACGACAGGTCTGTTCGACACTGGAGAGCAAACCCTGTTCTGTACTTACGCCCTAACATTAGGATGAATTTACACGGAGACAGTAACTAAATTTAGCAAGTAACTAAATTTTGCCACTTGCATTGTGTAAACGTTTGATTTAGTACTAAAGCACTGAAGTTTTTACTGCCTTCACTTTTTCTCTCACCGCCTGAGAATTATTATTGTTAGAATATTACGTACAGCAGCGAGTAGAAAATCAGTGTTAATATCAAATGTCCATTATTCGGGAATTATTTTCGAGCGCTATTTCTAAAAGCCATGAGTTTTTCAGAACAACCACGATATTTGCAATTAACTTGCGCCCCCCTGGTAAATCTTGCACGCCCCCCAGTTTGGAAACCGCTGTACTAGAGAATTACATTTCAGGCTTATAGTTTTAATTTGAAAAATAATTGATGATTAATTGTTAAAAGCAGAGAAGAAGCACAATTAGCAGTTTGAGCAACCTGAGAAAAATAAGTCCCTGTTTAATTTCGGTTGTTGATACAGAGGGCGCTTGAAATTTGCGGGTTATTTAAAATAAATGCAATAAAAACGTAAATATTCGGTTATAATAAATCCAACAAACAAAAAATCGATAAATCATGAGTAATTATATAAATTGTAAAGGTTTTTAGATTTCATCTGATGATGACGATGATGAGGTTACACGAAACGGGCTTACACCCCATTGTTCGTTATCACTGTTCTGATGTAGTCATCATAACAAACAACTGGGTGTAAGCCCGTTTCCGAATAGTTTCTGCTTTCTATAGTAGTATCTGACATCGGTTTACAATAATAGCATAGGTAAATCTACTTCTGTATATCTCGATCAATTTCCAGTTCGGGATAATGCAGTTTATGGATTAATTTTTTACGAAAATGTTGCTTCAAACTTTCCATAAACGGTCGCCTTTCAATCGTTCAAATTCATTATTTTCGATAATATAGTTTATAATTTTTCTATCTTCGGCAATTGTATAATCTGGCCGATAACCAGACATTATTTTGCTGGTTATAAAAATTTGCAGAAAAAATCACTACGTAATATTTGAACGTTCCCTATGGGCAGTTGCGCCATCTTGTTGAAACCAGGTCCGGGTATTGAAACTTGGAAAATTCTGTAACTCTGGTGTAAAAAAATCCTCGATACTTGCCACATACCGCTCCGAAGTAACAGTAACCGCTCGCCCATGTTCGTTCTCAAAAAAGTAAGGGCCTATGATGCCATGCGCTGACATAGCCGCCCAAACTGTTACTTTAGGGCTATGTAAGGGCCTTTGATATTTGCGACGTGGGTTTACGCTACTCCAGTAGCGATTATTTTGCCTATTGACATGGCCGTTGATGTGAAAGTGAGCCTCATCAGAAAATAACACGTTGTTACACGAAGTAAAGCGGTTCATCATCTCATTCACGAAATTAAGTCTATTGGTAGGATCAGTATCTTTTAATTCCTAACTGAATTTTGTATGGATGAAATTTCTTATCATTCTTTAAAATGCGCTGTAACGTCGATCTGGGTATATTTAATGCACTGGAACGCTTACGAATGGATTGAGTAGGATTTTCACAGACTGACTCTTGCATTACGTTGATGTTTTCTTCCGTCCGTGATGTTCTTGGTCGGCCCGATCGTTGTTTATCCAACGTAGAGCCAGTCTCCTCGAACTTATGGACCCAATTCTTAATGTTTGAAGACTAGGACAGTCATTAAACGTGCGTAAATTGCGATACTCTCTAAATGCAATGGTGGCCGAATCATTGTTGCGATAAAACTCATGCACACAAAATGCATGGTCCGCTCGGGTGAAACGCTCCATGGCGACTGAATTCCGAAAGATCGTTGGTGCTGCCCCCGCACTCCGCGTGCCATTTGAATTTTATTCGAAATTTAAATTTCAAGGGACTTATGGGACACCTTGTATACATATCGTTCACCTGCGGTAATAGTGGCACATCACAAAAAACAACATTTACGAGAAATGTGAGATGAAAGTTTTTCTTAATTAAAATTTAATTAAATAGCCAACACAAATATTAATTATAATTTCTGTGATAATAATGGTTTCCATTTCTCAATCCAAAGTAGTGCAGGAAGTTAGATTTTGATTTTTTTTTCAAAAAAGGTCAACCTTAAAAGATGTGTCACTATTACCGAAACCGACTGCAACGCTTTTGAATAATATAATTTCTTTATTGCCATTGGGATACAGAGGAAATGGAGATGTTTGTTTTAATTAAGCAAAAAAAGTGTTTACTTAGTTTATTTAAAAATCTACAAAATTAAAGTAGTTTCAACAACAAAAAAACCAGTATTTTATAATGGTGGTGGCCCCAAATTTTAAATTACTATAATTATAACAAAAAATTATTTTTACTATTCAAAACTCAAAGCATGACTATGATTTTTTATAATAGCGTTCGTTTTTAATAAGTACATTAAATCGTCATACTTTTTCTTACTTATTGGAATTGTTCGATCATAGGCTTTGTTTAACTGAAAGCCAGATAAGGAAGAAAGTGACGTTCTTGTACGCTTTTCCTTTAATTTTACGCTTTTAAATTCAGTATCATTAAAAGAAATTTTAAGTGCTTCTTTTCTACTCTGAAGATTGAAACTTCGCTACATTTGTTTTCTCTCATGGCATGTGGGTTCAAATTGAAAGTTTTTTCAGCCAATTGTTTTAAATCAAAGAAATCGTCATGAGACATTTCTATAACATTGAACGGTTTACCTGTTTTTTTGGCCTTTCGTACTAAAGTCACATACTGCGATGGAGTATAAATAGGGCCAGATTTTAACGCCCGTTTGATGTTCTTTTGGATCATGGAATGCACGCAATCCCCCTCATTTTGGGTGTGACCGGTAACAAGGTATTTTTGAGTTACGGAATTTATGTTGAAGTTGGCAACAGCATAGAGGTAAGCGGCAAGAACGTACTTATTTTTTTGTTGGCCGGCGCAATTATCTGAATAAAATACAATATCAAGACTATCAGTGCTGCCAACCTCAGCCTTTTCTTTCAAATAATGCAACAGACATGTGCCAATTTCAACTGCTCCTTTTTTGAAAATGTACAGGCTAGTAGTCTCGAGAAGACAGTCTTCAAATTCGACAGTCGCAGTCTCATAATTTTTAGTGTGGTCTGGTTCAGAATTTGGTATTGCATTTAGACAAGAAGCTTTCCATTGTACTTGGCCCTCGGCTTGTCCAGTTCCTATATTTTGTAAACTAATAATTTTAATTAATAACTAAACTAAAATCACTTACTAATTATTATCTTACCGAATTCCTATCATTGATAACATTTTCTGGCCTCGGTTAGTGGCGTTAGGGGCTAAATTGCGAGCCATAAAAAAATTCTGATTACGAGCTTCTGACGTAAAACGCACTATACGGGCACTACTAGAAAAACTCACTAAAGAGCCAAGTCTATATCGGCACAACTAGGAAAAGTTACTAACACACTAAGTCTATACTGGCACAACTCAAATTGTGTCACTATTGTTGCACTAAAGTAATGAAGATACAGTGGCTCCATTCAGATGTGCCACTATTGCTCGTTCACACAGCGCCTATTGTTAACACAGTTAAAGCCAAACTGAAATTATGCCGGCATTGCCGCCACGTTTTATCGAAATTTGACAGATGCCATAACGACACATGCGCCATCTCGTGAAACCTATGCGAATCAAATTTGTGCCGGTATTGCTGCCTTATATAACGAAATATTGTACGTCTGATGGAATATTTAGTACAAAGTTTGCGATTTTTAAGTTGTGCCACTGTTGCCGCCGGTGAACGGTATATGAATAATTAAAAAGTAATTACTAGTCAATTAATGATCCATAACGATAAACTAAATGAAAATAACAAAAATCAATGCCTACTTAATCTAATAAAAATTGAAATAGCCTATAACAATTATTCTTATTATTAGAAGTAATACAAGGAGAGTTGGTCTCAACACTATTTTTGTTTTGTTTTAATATGCTCTTTCCAACCATAGATAATACTTGTTTAAAGTAATAGAAAATCATCCCTTGTCCTTTTAACAACTACCTGCTTTAAATATTTTGAAACATCTGGTGAAAGTTGTAAATTATCTTGTTACATTTGGTAAGAATATTATAAATCAATCCTTTTGTCAAAATCTGCCATAAAAGTCGAGCACTTTTAAAAGGCATTTCCACTATATCTTGTCGCAAACTATAAATAGATAAATAAACTATACTTCGTCCAAAAATTAAGTATAAAATTTCAAATTGCAAATGATAGGTTATATGCAACTTAATAGTTCAAAAGTTTCTAACTTTTACATGTTTACTTGAAACGAAAAGAATATTTTCTTGTGGCACGCTTTTGTTTATATATTTTGGTGCCAATTTTTAAATATTAACCGTAAATTTTAATATTCTATATTTCTTTGGAGATTCTAAAGTCTTTTTTGAATTAATTTTTAATTAAATACAGTAACAAAAATTCAAATTTTGGTACTTTTGAAATGATTTAGGTTAGCTATAATTCTGTCATTTAAAATTTTGTACTTAATTTTTGAATGCAGTGTACAAATAAAGGAAGACATAAAAGAGTGATATACAGTAAAGCTCCGCTAATCCGGATCAATTAAAACTAACTCAAGCCGGATTACTGAATCATCCGGATTAATGGAACAAAATAAAGGTCATTATGGAAGGTGCAATAAATGGTGAAACGATTAAGTACATAGTATAAAGAATATTACATAGGTATGTTTATTAGAAAAATTAAACACGAAACCTTTGAGTTATGAAAAATAAATTGTGAAAAAAATCGAATTTAAATTCAGAGTTAATTGAAAAAATCAGATATTTTTGTTTGGCGTATGCACCCTTGTTTAGCCTCCATTGCGCGTTGTCGTAGCATTCTGAGAATAGTCAAACTATTCAATTCAACCCCGTTTTCCTCTGCCCATTGTATACAGGTACTGAAGCTTCGAATAGCCTCTTAGTGTTTAATTTCCAGCACATCACTGGCAATGTCTTCATCCGCGGAATTGTCGTCAGTATCCAATGGTAAATGATCTCCATCTCCGTCGATTAATTCAGTAAGTTCTGATTCTGCAGGTTGATGATTATCAGCGTTAATTTGTTTGCAACAAATTTCCAATTTCAGCAAATTCTTGCCTATCTTCATCCACTGACAACCATTTATCTTTGAGAATTGCCAATGAAATGTCATCATCCGAATCCCATTCAGTTTCTGAAATTGTTGCGACATCAACAGGATGATTGTGCTCTGAGTAACTAAATATATTCCTCCAACATTTTTTTATTGAATCACGAGACAATTTCTCCCAGGAATTCGCAAGAAGAAATACGGCATCCTTCAAACTAATGTTCGTAGGAGCACTTGATATGTCATCTTCCTCCAAAGATAAAACGTGGACCAAAAGGCTCTTTCGGTTATACATTTTTGTTGAACGTATTGCATTTTGATCCATTGGTTGGATTAGTGGGGTGCAATTGGGTGGCAGAAACATGGTTATAATTTTACCATCATCGCTTTTCAGCTGTATCTCTGATCCGTGGCTAGGAGCATTATCGACTAATAAAATTCCTTTTCCATTGAGATTATTATCTGCTTGAAATTTTCTCACTTGTACAACAAATGACTCGTGAAACCATTTTACGAACAGAGCAGATGTCATCCAGGCGTTTTTTGTCGAATAGTATTCAACTGGAAGGCTAGCACAATTCTTAAAGGCCCTGGGATTTCTTGCTTTTCCAATGACCATCATTTTAACTTTATGTGTACCATCGCCGTTTGTACAGGCAAGAAAGGTTACTCTCTCTTTCGAAGTTTTACACCCTGGAGCAGTTGTTTCTCTGGACAGCACCAACGTCCGATCAGGCAATAGTTTCCAATATAATGCAGATTCATCTGCATTGTATATTTGTGATGGCAACAGCTCCAACTCATTCACTTTTTCCATGAATTTTTGTAGAAAAGGTTGAAGGGCCGACGAATCACTAGATACTTTCTCTCCAACCACTTTTAACTGACGTATGTCATGTCTCTTTTTAAATCTACGAACCCATCTTTTGCTTGCAATAAATTTATTGTCGTTATAACATTTAGAGTAAATTTCAATAGCCTTTTCTCTTAAAATATTTGTTGTGAGAGAGTCTTTCTCGCTGCGATTGAAACCATTTGTACAATTCATTCTCCATTTCCAGATATTCTGGCTTACGAAGAATTTTCCGCATTGGTGTTGAGACACAACTTGCAATGTACCTGAAAATACAAGAACGCACCATAAATAAATTACCGTTTAATGGAAAAATAGTAGTCTTACCACATTATTTTATTCTTATTCTTTTTAATATCGGAAATTCTGGATGTACCAACTCCATATTTCTCTGCTAGCACTTTACCACTGATACCACTATTCAATTTATGCAATATATCTTGTTTTTCGCCGAGAGTTAACGTTTTGTGTGGCCTCTTTGGAGCCATGTTGATTGAAACTGATTTGAGGATTTCCCGTTTTACGTTTTCACTCTGTGAGGGATTCCTCGTGGTATTTAAATACGGCGAAAAATATGTAACGATGTGCGACATTCGATCCGTATTAAAGGATCCCGCGACCACTGTCAGTCCGGTTTGCAAGGTACATAATGTAAAATGAACATTTTTTAATCTCGTCCGGATTACAAGGACATCCGGATTAGGGAGAGTTCGGATTAGCGGAGCTTTACTGTACTATAATACTACTTACACCTACACCTGGAAACAAACAAAATGTAGCAAATTCAGCAGCCTTTATTTCACTGAATATCGCAAATTTTACAACATATGAAATATGCATTTTGCATAAAATTTGATATTTAATTTGCATTACCTTCAGATTTGGCAGTAGACTCAACAAGTTGACTTTTTGATTTGTCCGGATGTTGTTCTTGATATAGTTTAAAAGTATTCAAAATTGTCGTTTTTTTCTTCGACAGAAAAATGCCTCCTAACTCTCTTTTTAGGTGGTGACAATTAGAGCTTGTTAACCATTGCTTCGTGGTCAGAATAAACAATTCAAAAATAACACAGGAATAGAAACAAAATTGTAAATACTTACGACTTTCCATTTAATAACGAGTAAAGCCTTGAAAAAGATTGATTTGTAAATAAAATTTGATAACAAAATTGAAATAAAGCACGAAGCAGGCAAGTTAGCAATAGAAACGCGACTACAGAAAGTAAAAAAATTCGCCCGTGTGCATTGGGCTGCATCTTGTTATTCCGCCCCTACCGTTGAACCAATAGGAATTCCATTGGTTCGCCGGTTGTATAACAGTAATACTTATGTCCATAAGGGCCAAACTTCTTTATATTTGTTTTTTATGGTTAAAATCGTACATTTTCATAAGCGAATTGATTCGTTGAAGTCATCGAATGGCTAAAAATTTGCGTGACGTAACAAACTTTCATTTTATGCTTCGGCATAACATGCAAATTAGTAATTTTGAAAAGTGCCCTAAATTCGGTACATGCTGCATCTTTGTAATGAGCTGTTACTATGTGTTGCCTATTGACTTTGAAAATTTTTCCATCTACTGTCCGAACTTAATCTTTTATTAACAAATTATTTTTAAATAGCTTTTGATCAATTGATCAGAAAGGAGAATAATTTCTTAATTGCCATATCGTCTTTTTAAGATTAATACAGCGTGCTTTTTCTAAATATGGACAGCTGCGGATCTCCCATTAGCGTCAACTAAGAGAAATAAAAGTTTCAAGAACGTGTACATCTGACGATATAAGAAGGAGGGTGTCCTTCTTATATCGTCAGATGTACACGTTCTTGAGACTTTTATTTCTCTTAGTTGACGGCTAATGGGAGATCCGCAGCTGACCATAGATAGAAAAAACACCCGGTAAATGGCATGATTATTCATTGAATATGTTTGTCTAGATTTTTTCAGTAAAATATTTATCTCTTTTTGATTTAGTTGCCTTTGAATTGTAACTCAATTTTTGGGTCCGCAATTTTGAACATCTTCCATCAAACATTTGAAGAATTCCAATAAAACGGAAGGTTTTGTAGTCGAAGGAAATCCAAAATATGTATATTGGCTGTTATCATTTGTTAAAAATTACACGTCGGTTAAACAGATACGCAATTTGTAATTTTTGAATTATTGAAATCCGTAGAATTTATCCTTAGGGTTGTCGTAATCTACGACGTTTTGAACGAAATCACATAAATTTGATGAGTATTCCGATAATTAAAAAAAAATCGTTTGTAATTATAATGTTTTGAGCAATGAAATCTTTACTACTGACAGGAAGAACATGGAACTTGCAATGAAAGTAGGGCTGTATTCAACAATTCGTTATTTGATAGACTATTTGTATGCAATAACTTGTTATTTGTAGCAAAGTCCACTATGAAAATGTTTTCCACATACAGTGGAACTGTTGTACATTCATTCGAGGTCCAAAGTAGATAATTGCTTATTATTGATTTGTCTGAAATATGCAGGATATTTGGAAGGATTTGAAAATCTCTGATACCTTGGAGGGCTTAAGCAAGTTCGGATGATGCAGATTCTTGTAATAACTACTATTATTGGGTTGGCAAGAAAGTAATTTCGGGTTTTTAGTGTGAAACAAAATTCAATGTTTTCTATACAAAAATGAACTATAATCAATCAAATATCTTCCATTTTGTTCGATGACCTTTGCCATTTTCTGGTAACGTCATAATCCCGCGCTCATAGAATTTCTGGTTCTTAACACCAAAAAAACTCAGCCAAGTGCGATTTGAGGTCATCGTTATTACTGAAATTTTTACCATTTAAGAAGTTTTGTAAACTTCGAAATAAATGATAATCCGATGATGCAAGGTCGGGGATGTATGGAGGATGCGACATCACTTCCCAACCAAGTTCCAGTAGTCTCGTACGTGTTGCTAAAGATGTGTGAGGCCTCGCATTGTCGTAGTGAAACACGGTTCCTTTGCGATTTACCAACTCTGGCCTTTTCTCTTTGATTGCTTCCTCCAATTTCACAAGTTGTTGGCAGTAAACATCTGAGTTGATCGTTTGGTGGTTTGGAAGCCGCTCAATATACACAACACCTTTGTAATCCCACCAAATTGACAGCATGATTTTTTTTTAATGCAGTTCAGCCTTTCATATGGTTTGTGCCCGCATAGAAATGAATAGATTTTTAAAAATATAAAATTGAAAATATATAAATTTTATATTTCAAAATATAAAACAAATAGATTGAGAATTGCCGTTTTTGATATATTCTATTTATATTATTAATATATATTATAAAATATAAATAAAATATACCTATCCATTGTATAAAAAAATATATCCAATAATTTATATTTAAATAACCTTATTTTTCTTTCAACATATTCTATAATTAATTCTCTTTATCTCATTCTCTTTATCTCGTTCTTTATTCATTCTTGACCATCTTTTTGCTTATGGAAAGTCTGGAAGCGGAGTGACGTTAGTTTACTGCTTACTGCTTGGCCGAACGCAGAGTCGCTTAACTGGCCTGGGTAAACTTTGTTGACGGTATCTGAAATGATTTTTGAAATTAAACTTGGCAATTTCTACAATAAGTATCAAATTGACATAAAGCCTTAATACCCACATTTCAAAGCTTCTATTATAATTGGATCCAAGCGTTGTCTCTTATTAGAACTGATTTGTTTTTTGGTGCACCCCCTTTGTAGTTGCTATTAAGCAAAATGTTTGGCGCAAAAAGGCAGGGTAATAAAGTCTTAATCATGTGCACCGGATTTTTTTTTGGAAACGGCACTGACCCATTGTAACTCGTCAACCTTCACTCCGCTCCCAGGCTTTCCAATTTCAACCAGTGTATAAGATAAGTTCCATTATAATATTGAGTTTTTTATTTTCTATAGTATCATTTTTGTTATTGCTGTTTTTTACTTACTTCTCCCACGTAAAATTCTCCTTTTTTAAATTTTTCAGATTTCTGACATAGTGGTACATTTTTATCGTTATTATTGAAAGCATTTAATAGTTGATGCATTGATTTTTTCACATTGGAAAGATCATTGTGCACGTCATTTAATTTTGTAGATAACAAAATTATTTAGTTTATTCATATATTTCAACAAGTTAATAAAATGCATGCAAATTAAAAGTTTATTTACTTTTCATTATATCTTCGTTAGATGTAACTATCATCAAAGTGTCCTCAGAGTGATTTGATACGCTCTCATTGTCATGGAGTATTAATGAACTATCTGACAAAACATTGTCATATAATGGCTTTGAGATCTTTTGTATATCATCATCTTTTATATGAATTGTTACATGTGCCGCAGTTTCATTTCTGCGCTTAAGATTTGTTGCTGCCTGCAATAAAATATAATTATATACACAAACATATATATATATATATATATATATATATACTTATATATTCTCCGTGTATAAATAAATGGACCTCGTTACAAATGACTTTTTTCACACTGCATCAGATTTGCGGTCGGACCCCCAATAAAACCGATAGGTTCCTACCCTTGACAAAACAGATCCGTACTTGAAAATTTGAAAATATTTAGCTAAATTGTCAATAGCATAACTGTTTTGAAATGATTTTGTCCGTAAAACTTCCAACAAATATTTTTTAGTGTAATTGTCTTCAAAATATAAATCATTACCATGCAAAAATTTGTAATTATAACTTGGGCCTGAAATTTTAGATTACGGTCTCCTAAGCTTGTTACAACTACCTACCCTGTCATACTATCTATACCTTTGCGGTTGAGAATGGTAGGGGGCCGCCCCGGGCAGTCCATTTATTTTTACAAGAAGAATATATATATATATATATATATATATATATATATATATATATATATATATATATATATATATTAGACTGTATCAGAAAAATCGACTATTTTTTTTTCAAAAAGGCACCCTGCAAATATTGTTCAGGATGTCGAAACAATGGGCCTGTGAAAATATCAGCTCTTAATTTTAATATTTACAGGTGCCTCATCGCGATTTTCTATTTCCCATTTGATTAACATGGGAAAAAGATTCTCTTGCACTTTGGAATTTTATAGCTCACATTCGAAACAATATTTCGAAATGACTAAATTATAGTCTTATACAAAATTTACCGCTCTACAAAAAAGGTCTCTTAGAATTTTTTGATATATTTAGTCCTTCAAAATTTATTCAGGGTTAATGGTAAATTTTTACATTTTTCCAATTTTTTGACGTAATCATCAACTTTATGGAAAATTTTATAGAACATTTTTGTAGAGCATTTTATTCTCTATAACTTATCTTCATAAAAGTTTTTGATATTTTTTACAGATCGAAAGTTATTTGACTCACAGTATTGAATGCGAAAATATTACTAGAAATTTCTAGAATAAAAAAAATCAGTTCATTGCAAATAACTTACGACCTGTAAGAAATATCGAAAACTTTTAAAAAGATAAGTTATAGAGAATAAAATGCCCTACAAAAATGTTCTATAAAATTTGCCCAAGAAGTCGATGGTTGCGTCAAAAAATTGGAAAAATGTAAAAATTTACCATTAACCCTGAATAAATTTTGAAGGACTAAATATATCAAAAAATTCTAAGAGACCTTTTTTGTAGAGCGTTAAATTTTGTATAAGAGCGAAGTTCAGTCATTTCGGAATATTGTTCTCAACGTGAGCTATAAAATTCCAAAGTGCAAGAGAATCTTTTTCCCATGTTAATCAAATGGGAAATAGAAAATCGCGATGAGGCACCTGTAGATATTAAAATTAAGAGCTGATATTTTCACAGGCCCATTGTTTCGACATCCTGAACAATATTTGCAGGGTGCCTTTTGAAAAAAAAAATACTCGATTTTTCTGATACAGTCTAATATATATATAAGACAAAGAGAAAAAAATACTCACTGCTTGATAATACTGTTTCGAAGAAACTTCTGTTTGTGATTTTTTATTAAAATTTCCAGAATCGAGCAACAGTTTTTTCAAAGATGGATTAGATTCTTCTATTATCATCAACTTCTGATTTAGTACTTTTTTTTCTCTATTATAAGAAAAAACATGAAAAACAGATTCATTAAATTAAAGATTTTGATTTTTAATTAATAACACTATAATAAACGTTTTTAAACGCTATAATAAATAAATCTTTTATCAGAAACAGCTATAATGTAGGCATCATACAACTTCCATCCTCCTCTTGGGCACTTTGATGTATCTCGCCACTCAACAGTATAGGGTAGTGTGGGGCAGGTCCGGACGGTTTTGGCTAATTCACTTTAGCAGCTAACTATAAACTTTATTCAAGTAAATAATTTAAACGATATGTTCTTTTATGGCTTCGGTAACTATATTTATGTTTTGATTAAGCATAAAACTAACAACTTTTTTGTAAAAAAATAAATACAAAAAAGTAACATCTGTCCGCACCTACCCCACCATGGGGAACATTCGGACAGGCGGTGGGGTAGATCCGTACAAATTGGAAAAAAGACAAAAAGAACTAAAGAAATATAATTTATTTCAAAATTAGTGAGTCAAAGTTTACATTAAATCTCAGGAAACCAGCCAAACGAGATGTTCCTGGAACAGACAGCGGCTTTGGTAATTTAGATATATCATTTCTTGAAACTAGTGAAATGTCATCTACAAGAGGAAAATGGAACCGATTCTTTGAATGTCGTAGAAACTTGACTGTGAATTCGCCGCATTCAGCGAGCCCTATCACCTGTCCAACATAATGAATGATGTTCTTTTTTGTCGGAAACTTCACCAAGACAAAATCATCGCAGGCGATCTCTACATCATCTGAAATAAAAGGATAAGATAATTTTAGGAACAAATATTCACAAATCAAAATATTCTTTTACCTAATAGTTCGTTGAAGTCTTCAACATCTGATGGATCCATCGTAACATCAGAATCAGACGAATAAGTGTTACATTTATTTCTTTTTAATTCTTGCTCCAGATCTAATTCAAATGATGAAGAATACATTTCTTTGGGCCTACATTTCCTAGGTTTCTTCTTAGCAATATTCATATCTCGTTTTATTTCTATTCCTTCATCCATAGATATCTTCTTTTTGGTTCCGGTGATTTTAACCTTCGTTTTGCGGTTTGCTTCCATCTCTTCAACTCTGGTCTTCTCAGGAGTGCTGGTATAAATTCTCGATTTTCCTAACTTTGATTTTCTGTTAGTTTTTCGCGCTCCCGCCTTGGGAAACGGTTTAATATCTGCAGGTTTAACGGAAATATTTGAAAGTAAGATTATCGATGGTCGTATAACCTTATCAACAATTTCGTTGAGTAAAGAGCGCATCATCAAAGTGATTTCTTCTGTGTCATCGTTATTAAGTGATCGAATTGAAGTTTTTGCTGTTGTTGGATTGATAACATCAGGTGCAATCATGCTAATTTGCGACGATGTACTGGGAGTGTCGTATACTGACAAAGATATGGTAGTTTCTTGATTTTCTTTGTCCTGGGGAACTGGACGATCTGTGGCGTATGCGCCAAAAAATTCGTCGTCGGTAAAAATAAGTCTATTTATGGGCCAGAGTCCAGTAGAAGAAAATGCGTTTACTATATTCTTTGGGGTAAAGCTCTGTAAAAAGGGTTCAGCCGTTAATTTTGCAACCTCATATATAGTTGTCTGTTTTCCTGGATTGCTAAGGAGGTGATCATTGAATGACACCTTGCACCTCTGCTTGAAAGGCCCATAGACCGCTTTGTCCAGTGGTTGCATCTTGTGGGTACAGTGAGGTGGGAAGGACAATAAAACGATACCATTATTCCTTGCGTAATTAATTGCATCCACTGACACATGTGTTTCATGGTTGTCAAGAAGTAAGAGGATCGGGCTCTCTGGGCTGCTGTGGGTATGACTTTTTATATGTTCTAACAGTTTTATAAATATTGCTGTTGTCATCCAACCAGACTTTCCGCCAAAGGCTACTGATCCAGGTGGTGCACCGTGTAAGAAGTGTTCTTTTATTCGAACACGTGGAAAAATATATAACGGGGGAATTGTATTACCCGTGGCAGAAATTGTTCCGCAAAATGTCACTGTTGTTCCCCTCTCTGCCGATACGCATTGACCTACAACCCTTTTTCCTCTTTCGGCAATAACCTTAGGGGCATGCATTACTGTAGAAACGCCCGTCTCGTCGGTATTCCAGATACGACTTGGTTCGAAGTTATATTACCTTTGGACCTCTTCATAGTTATTGAAGAAAACGTCGACATTGTACCTGTTAAAAGCTGATGCCCTAGCAACGCTTGTGTTTTCCGGTTTACGTAAAGAAAGTCTTGGATGGCGATTCATAAAAGACCTCATCCATTCAATACCGGCCATTTGATTTGTATGCCACTGTTGTGGAAATTTTTTCTGCAGTTTTAGTGCATATTCATATGCTAGCTTGCGAGTGGATAAATATGTTAAACCGTACAAAATTCTTGAACATTGCTTGAGGTAAATCTCCAATTCAGTTTCCTCCTTTGTGGAAAAAACTTGCCGAGTTGCGTATTGTGATAAACCATCAAATGTTTCTTGGTCACTTTCGTTTCCAGAATCAGACTTTACATCGGAACCTTGCTTATTATTCAATAAAAATAATTGAATACAACCACAAATTCTATTAAATAATTCAATTGTAGAAGGTTGTTGCAATACTTTTGTCGCACAGAAAATAACAACAAATTGATACGTTATGCAAAAGACATAGAGAATATGATTTGTTTTGCTTTGTTGCTACAGAAATAGCACCTGCTAACTATAATGATCAGATATAAAAAAACGTTTCATCAGCAGGGTACTGTTTTTATTGCAAAATTGACCATTGTTTATATTTTCAAGAGTGTTGCTTTACTTTTGTCCAATAGTGTGTGTGTGTATGTATATTAGACTGTATCAGAAAAATCGACTATTATTTTTTTCAAAAGGCACATTGCAAATATTGTTCAGGATGTCGAAGCAATGGGCCTGTGAAAATATAAGCTCTTAATTTTAATATCTACAGGTGCCTCATCGCGATTTTCTATTTCCCATTTGATTAACATGGGAAAAAGATTCTCTTGCGCTTTGGAATTTTATAGCTCACATTCGAAACAATATTTCTAAATGACTAAAATATAGTCTTATACAAAATTTACCGCTCTACAAAAAAGGTCTCTTAGAATTTTTTGATATATTTAGTCCTTCAAAATTTATTCAAGTTTAATTGTAAATTTTTACATTTTTCGAATTTTTTGACGTAATCATCAACTTTATGGAAAATTTTATAGAACATTTTTGTAGAGCATTTTATTCTCTATAACTTATCTTCATAAAAGTTTTTGATATTTTTTACAGATTGAAAGTTATTTGCAATGAACTGATTTTTTTTATTCTAGAAATTTCTAGTAATATTTTCGCATTCAATATTGTGAGTCAAATAACTTTCGATCTGTAAAAAATATCAAAAACTTTTATAGAGATAAGCTATAGAGAATAAAATGCTCTACAAAAATATTCGATAAAATTTTCCATAAAGTTGATGATTACGTCAAAAAATTGGAAAAATGTAAAAATTTACCATTAACCTTGAATAAATTTTGAAGGACTAAATATATCAAAAAATTCTAAGAGACCTTTTTTGTAGAGTGTTAAATTCTGCATAAGAGCAAAGTTCAATTATTTCGGAACATTATTCTCAACGTGAGCTATAAAATTCCAAAGTGCAAGAGAATCTTTTGCCCATGTTAATCAAATGGGAAATAGAAAATCGCGATGAGGCACCTGTAAATATTAAAATTAAGAGCTGATATTTTCACAGACCCATTGTTTCGACATCCTGAACAATATTTGCAGGGTGCCTTTCGAAAAAAAAAATAGTCGATTTTTCTGATACAGTCTAATATATATATATATATATATCTATATATATATATATATATATATATATATATATATATATATATATATATATATATATGATATTTATTGCGCGTAAAAATGCTTGAGATAAATCACATCCAGCCCCCTATCACTCCATGTTTCAAAAAATGGTTCGATGTCGGGACACCACACAGGTAGCGCTAGTAGTCCTTTGCACCGATCACCTTTACGGGAGCGTTGAATTGAATTTTATTAAATTTTACTTATTAAGAAAATTTTAATTATAACAGTATAATTATTAATTTTTTATTAACAATAATAATAAAATGATAATCACCAATCAAAATCAATTATTTCTGTCCGATATCTATCCGATATAATAATAATAACTAGTAAACCGCGGTCATCACATACGGTGCAAAGGACCACCAGCGCCCTCTAGAAGAACTAAAATCACGGGACATTTTCGTTCTCTTTTTGTGCTGTTTCGCCCATTGAAGTTATAGGGGGGTGATCACATCCAATATAGTCCACTGCGTCCACATACACATTCGTCCACAGTCGTCTATGTTCGTATCGTTCGTATTTCGTTAAACAAAAGAAACAGCTTTTGTGCGCGTGTTCTAAAGCATTGCAGAGGTGGGAGGTTAGTAATTTATATACGTGTTATATATCTTTACATCATAGATAATAAACAGTGAAACAAATATATCAACTATGAATTCAAAAAGGTGTCAATTATATAAAATATTTTATTGCAATTCATGTACTATTTATTTTAATAAATATTTTCTAATACAAATATACAGTACACGTAAAGTGATATATAATATTTATAAATGATATATATTTGTAACTTATATAACGTTCAATATAAATATGACGATATATAGGTTTCTATTAAATATATAAATTTTATATAATTTAAATATAAAAATTATATGGTTGTCAAAAAATATATAAAATATATATTTTCAAGAATATATTCATTTCTATGCGGGTGCTGGTTCATCATGCTTAGACCATAATCTTTTTCAATTAACGTTATTGTAGATGATCACAAATATTGATTCGTTGTGTTAGCTGAATTTCTTACTAGTTTCGGCAAAAATGCATGTATTTTTGATCATCGTTTGGACAAATATCTCGATAGTCTAGATAGTGTGTATCCAGAAGAAGATCACCATCGCGACTGTAATTTTTCTTATTGTTGTCAGTATTTCCTATGAAATTTTCCACATTGCTTCTTTTCCAAATGTGTTCTAATTACGTACTTTACAAAACCTTGATTTCTACTGTATCAACATGTTACTATATCATTATATTATTTTATCATTTTATTATGATGCGAAATATGTGTATCGTTTCTGCAGATCTAGCTTCAGTAAGAAGATTTTTCGCAATACTTGCTGTTAAAGTCCAACTTTATCGACTAAACGCTCGATGGTAATGTAGCACTTTGCACTTGGATAGTCATCCCGTACTCATACCATAATCTTGTCGTAAACGAGTTACGAAGGCTTGCTGCGCAATACTTCTTTGGATCACCTGATCCGATCCATACATGATTTTAGGATTGGACTTTGTCGTTTGCAATAAATTTGAAATTTTCGATAAAATATCATTAAATATAGGTATACCATTCAATATTTTACCAGGTGTAACAACGAAAGTCTGGTGTTCAACGTCCACGTTGACGACTCTATTGGAGAATACTGCCATTTCGCGAGCGATATCACACGCTTCGCACCAACCAAGCAAATTATGATTTGGCACGTAAATATTTGGTGGACGTAAGTCTAGAAGGAGGTTTTATTCTGGCCATTTGACCTTTGCAGGTGGTGCCGTTGGTGCACCTTCTTCACCTTCACCATCATCTTTTTCTTCATCGGTTGGTGGAATACCGGTACAACGTGACTGATAGCGTCCGTACTCATAATACATTCTTTACGCTCTAACAAACGGATAAACTATGGTTTAATACGCCACGTAACTCTCCGCATTGACTACTCCGTAGTGACCAGGCATACCAGATACTCGATTTTCATCGAGATGTCGAAATAGTTGGAGGAACGATTCTCTGCCTGGACTATCCGTAAAGTTGTCAATACCATCTAAATACCTTCCCATTTCCTCAAGCATTGACATATTCGATGGAATTGAGTTTTGAAAATTGATAGATCGGGTTCGATCTTGTCTAAACTATGACAGGACATTGGTGGTCCTCTTCCAGAGGAAGATGACGCAATAATACTCAAACGCCGCCAGTGATATGCACTGTTTGGATTGTTTGTCGCGAGTTGTAAATAAATAAACGTCTCTAACTATTGTTAAATGTTGTGAAACATCAATGAAAAAACAAATTTGTGAAGGTGCGGCGACAACAGTTAACCCTTCGATAAGTATGACATTTACAGCTAACGGATCGTTCTTCATATGGGTATCTTTATTACTTAACGCTTTAGGTTTGAAAGCGTCTGCTGGTGGCTTCTTTGGCCACACTTTCTTCTGTTGCGGTGATTGAGATTTCTGAAATCTTGGTTTCTGAGATCTAACTTGGTTTCTGAGATCTACCCTGATCTCTTGGAGTGTCTATTTCTTCTTTTTCTACCGTTTGTAATTCCGCATATTTGCAATCACGCCAGAAGGGAGGGAGGTCGGGAAAACGACGATTTTTTATCAGTACTGCTTGTCATGAGAAAGCTTTGGTTGCATACCGTGCTTTAAACCTCTCTTACGAGTTAGAAGTAGCACTTTACCATCGAACACCCATAGCAACTAACAGCAAATAAACAAAAACATTTGCTAGTTCTTAAGTGAAATCCAATGGCAACCAACAACCATTGACAACAAATAAATAAAAAAGATCCTAGCTTTAAGAAATAAGGAAATTATATTATTAGTGGTCGGTTAAGAAATATAGAAAAAAATCAATCCTTCTAATATGTATTGATTTATAACAGTGGAACCAGTTTCGGGCGTTATCCCATCTTCAGCCACAAATGTCAAAATGGAAAAGCAAACTAATAATTGAACGAAAACATTGAAAGTAGCGTTAGCCACGTGGTTGAAACAAATATCGAGATGTACATTAAAATTATTACAATTAATAAAAATATTGTGAAATTATAGTAACTTGAAATGGTTTTCGAATAATACACCAAAATTAATTAGTTTAAAAACAACGGTGACTTAGTTAATTTTGAAAAATGAAAATCAATTATAAACACGCGAGAACACAGCAAGGAGCACCGGAAGAATTCCGTTACTCAGTTTTTATACGACCACTCTGTTATGGTTATTAGCACCTGTGATGGTCAACAATAATATCCTGGTTTCGTTACATTTACTACTACAGTGAAAATCAAACTAATATAAAGTTATTAATAATTATTAAACTTATGTAACAAAATAGATGAATAATCATCGGTAGGCAGAGACACTTTTTTTGAGAAATGCATCTAATTGGTCGTGCTACAAGTAAAAATTCACAAGGCGTTAGCGAACACAATCCCGTGATGCAACCGATCATGCAACCACGTATTCATCTTAGACAATTTTTACCAGTTTTCGAGGAAATTAAATTTTATAAAATAAATATTTGAAGCTGCGCTCGTATTGCAATATTACTGAGGCAACATATCTGATATTGCTTTAATTTTTTACAAATCTTAACAACAATTAAATATGTCTCACAGAGATAAATGCATGTTTTATTTGCAATTAACAGTTGAGTTGTTTTTATGAGATACTGAAATGGGAAACAAATAAGGCTTATAAAAAGTTTGAGACTAATCGGATTAATTGAAACTGTTTTTAAACTAGTGTCACGATTGACACATTTTAACCCACCTATAGTATTAAAATTTAATTTATTAATTCAAATAACCGTCGACAACGATATACAAGTGCATTTATGCCATTCTTATAACAATCTGCATTTATGGAAACGATGAACTGTTCGAGGGCATTTCTAACGGCTGTTCCATCATTGAAAACTTCGTCACGGACGAAGTGGTGTAGATGTTTAAAAAAAATGGCAATTAGTTGGTGACAGGTCTGGTGAATATTGTGGGTGAGGTAGAGCTTTATAATCCAATTTATGCAGTTTCTACTCTGTTGTTTGTTGACTAATGCAGGCTGTTTTCTTAATAATTTGTTATGCATTTCTGTGCAGTATTTTTTACGTCTATTGTTTCACCAGGGTTTAGAAATTAATAACGTATAACTATACCAATAGACCACCTAACGGTCACCATTACTTTTGTGACGTGAAGATTTGGCTTTGGCATACGTCCTGATGTCTGATCGTGGTCAAGCCATTGAGCATATGGTCGGCGATTGTCGTAAAGGATCCATTTTTCATCGAAGGTTACAATTCTGTGCAAAAACGGATTGAATAGTAAACACCTACGTTTTCAGCGGTATGTCGAACTGATTCTCGGAGAGCTACTCCTGTATGTCAATATAAAGCGCTAACGTGGCTACGTGCGAAGGAATCAAACCTAGTTTATCTCATACTTTATTACTGAAATCTACCACAATGGAGCAAACCGAGGCTTAACAAACGGATGCGCAAGTTAAACTTGTGGGGTCGTTTAAGTTTCAAAAAAAACTTTATTTCACAAGTAAAAACAATTCATACAATTACTATATGTTTTATTTAATTATTATTATTAACTTTATTTATTATTTGAATAAATTCTAAAGGTGGGCCATTTAATGGTTTGTTTTTAAAAACGCTATAAAAAGGGTCTACATCAATGTTTAGTGAATTTTTTTTTATTTTGAAGGCTGGAGTCTCCGATTTAACAATGAATAACAATTTCGTTCATGTGGCTTCCTCAGCTTGCCTTACAGTAAGCCATCCTCTGAGTCCAGTGTTGAAGCGCTTTTTCGATGGTTTCGCCGCCTATCTCACCAATACCCTAGTAGATATGAAATCGTGGCGTTATAATATCAAGGCACTGCCTTGGGCATGGCTAGTTTGTCTAGAGATCGAATATAGTCACGTTCTAACGAATCAGAATAAATAAACAATGCCGCGGCGCGATTTCTAGTTTTGCCTCGATATCACTAGCCAGGACCTTTTTTAAAATCGAGGCGGTCCTGTATTATTTCTACTAGGGTAGTAGTCATAATGTTTTGTTTTAAATCTGTAATTCTCTGTGGGTTATTCGCATAACATCGATACTTAACTGCACCCCACAGAAAAAATCCAGCGGCGTCAAATTATAGCTCCGCGCAGGCTAATTAACATCCCCCGAACTGCTGATTACGTGGCTGTTCCGAACCCCAAATTCGGCAGTTCTGCTTGTTTACATAGCCCCCGAGATGCAAATGCGCTTCGTCTAAAAAGAGGATTTTTCAACAAAAATCGACGTCATTATTGAGCTGATCTATGGATACAGCGAACTGATATCGATGCGGATGGTCATTTGCTGTCAATTCCTGAGTCATCTGGACCTTGTAGGCTAATAATCCAAGATCTTCGTGCAGTATTCTCCTCAGGCTGGTGCGACTAATGGCCAGTTGCTGGGATCGGCGCCGAGTTGAGGTCGATCGATTCTGTTCCACACTACGGGCCACAGCCAGTGTTGCCAGGTTTTTTTTTGAAAGTAGCCTGGCCACAGCGCGCATGTAGCCCCGGAGTAGCCCCATCATTATGCGCACGCAGATAGTTAAGGCGGGAAGTTTTAAACATATTTAAAAGTTGACTACTTTTATACTTGCCAAAAATTTATACTAAAAATCAACCATAAATAGTTTATTAAAGAGTTAATATTTAAATATTAAAATACTATTGTAATTTTTTTTTATTTTTAAATTTAAAATTTATTCAACTTTCAAATTCAATTTATAGCGGTTTTTTGGTGGTAAAACTAATACAGCATAACATAAATATCGATATTGCTGGCACATTATATCTCTAATTGCACCAGTGCTGCAGTAGTTTTACCACCAGAAAACGCCATTCATTTTTTGTTTATTAAATTAAGATTTTAACAAAATAATTTCATCAGTTTTTATTAAGTTTAAAGATTCAATAAATCCATCGTCATCCTCAGATATTTCATAAATTTTATTATTTTTCACTTCTATATAATTGTTTGTTTTTATCTTGGATACGTGATATATAACAACCGTCATTTCAACCTAGGGCATAATAAGCGGACATAATAGACCTTTTCACCGTGTGATGTGCGCAAGCGCAGTCGCCATATTGAAATAGCGGTAATTCAAAAGTTTCGTACAGTTTTGATCAACAATGTATGTAAAAGCAATATTATCTGTACAAACAAATCATTTATTCGAGAAAATCATGGATGGTGTTTCACTGATTGATAACTTTGTGAAAGCACATGATTGTGAATCATTAAAAAGGTGGTTGAAATGTCATAGACGTCCACAAAAAGGGGAAAAAGGTGACCTAATTGAGAGTAAGGTATACCAGTAATAATGTATTATAAAAAAAATAAAAACAAATAATAATTATAATTATATTGTTATTAAAAAGTAAATCAAAAATTGATAAAATAATATGTATTCCCTTTAAATGATGATTTATACCGTGTATCACTCTTACATACTCCATAACAACACTGTCTCGTTGTTCCTTTTTGTAGAGATAACATTATTATATTGGACCGAAAAAATTTATTTTCCAATTAATACACTTGTTTCTTTATTTTTTCTTACTTTGTTTTGAATGAATATAATTTATTTAATATTTGTTGACTTTAATTACTCATACACGGGTATTTTAACGTGCTTATTTCGAAAAACTGTACGAAAAAGATGGCTGAATCTGACGCATGCGCACAAAAAAATTTTACGATGAAAAGGTCTATAAGATATGCGGGCGTAATAAGACATGCAAGAAACTGACATAAAAGTAGGATTATTAAACAATAGGTACCAATTCATGAAAATATACCATTAGAACTGTTTCACTGGCAGTTTTCAAAGAATTTTTATTTCTCCAGTCTTCAAATGTTTGGAGCTCTCTTTCATAAAGCGATCGTAACTTTTTGGGAGTAACTCTTCCTCAGCTTTTAATGCACATTCTGATATTGTTTTCGGAATTTCTTTTCCCATCACACACGGATTTTTAAGTTTTGTTATTAAAAAAATAAATGACTTCATCGTCTTAGATACAAAATAACGTACAAATTCAAAGTAGACTTCGTTTTTATAAATACGCATTTTTTGTCAAAAAATAATTAATTGTAATTAATTTTCAAGTGAAAAATAAAATAATTTACAAGTGAAAAATAAAACGTTGTATGAACCTCTGGCATAACTCGATGTCTATAAATCTCGGGCAACTTACAAATCCTCGGGCCGGAGGCCCTCGGAATTGTAAACTGTTGCCCTCGAATATAAACATCGTTATTATGCCCTTGATACATAAATAACTATTGTTAAACAGCTGTAACATGTATTTCGTAGGCGCATAGTTTTTGCAGCGAAGTCCAAACACGCATGTGAATTCTTATCCGAATCAAAGCAACAAGCACTGGCAGCAGCATACGATTTCGAAGCTTTGTTTTCACAACTGACATTACACTAAACATTCTCTCAACATCCGCGTTGCTGATTGGCAGAGATAGAGCACGAATTACAAATGAAGCCAGTTCTTTGAAACTATGGTTTCCAGATGCGTCTCGAAGGTTCCATACTGCAATCCAAAACTGAGTTATGTCAACATTTTCGTCGAAATCAATTGATATGTCATGCATCCTCAGGGTTTTTAGTTGGCGCCATTGAATTTTTATCAAATCTCTATCCGCACCTTCAGCTGTTAGTTCCCAAGGTAAATGATCTGCGGAAATATTTAACGTTTGTGATAAACACATTGCTGGTGTAAAGTACCGTAAATTACTTATGGCTGCAAGATTTTCGGGTAACCGTTGAACTAACTGCTCACATAACACAATCAAGAAATCAAGACATCTTTGTTTGACAGTTTCTAATTCGCCACTGGACACAATATTCTTAGAAGCTTGGGATTTGAATCTTGCTCCAAAATCAACCAAGTTCAAGGATAATAAGGAATTGCCAAATTGTGCATTCGCTTTTGCTAATGTATTTTTTACTACATTTATATCAGCTAAATGCAACATACCTTTTTCAATATTTGCAGTCTCAGTAATTCTCAAAAAGCAAAGATACGTCTAGCTACTGACTTTCAAGTCAACATAAAGTTTGCTGATATCAGGATTGGCGCATTGAAATGCTAAATTCATTCGTGTAACTTCTAATAAAATATCTTCTAAAAATAATAAATACAATAGGTTCGTGTTATCATTATACATCTCGGCAAGTGTACGAGCTGTGTAACTTTTTTTCTTTGGATCTACCGCAGTAGTTTCAAAAATTTTTTTCAATTCATTCCACTGATTTAAACTAGATTTTACAGCTTCATACCATGCAAGCCAACGAGCATTTGATAATTGTATAAGTTTTGGCGGCTTACCAATATTTACTTTTGAATATATTTCAGTATATTTTATTTGACGAAGAGGACTGTGAACGCACCAGTTCCTAGTTTCACGAAGTAGGAATTCTAAGGTTGAAGGCAATTTTTCACAAGCTTTGGCTGCGCAAGAATTTAGTGAATGACAATTGCATTTTATTAATTGCAATTTCGGGCAATCTTTTTTCAGCAAAGTGTGTAAGCTGTGTTTTTTTCCACACAAGTTGCTAGCTCCGTCAGTACCAATACCGATTAATTTCTCTAATTTCACCCCTACACTTGAAATGAACTTATGAAAGTTTTTATGAAGTTCAATTGCACTGGCCTCTCCAACTTCATTGCATCCAAGAAAATTAGTAACTATTCTGCTTAGTTTTTTGCTAAAATAGCGCACACAATAAGCCATATATTTTACTGTTGAAACATCGGTCGATTCATCCAATATAATCGAGTAATCTTCCTCGCCTATGTCGTCAATTAGTTCTTTCAGCATTCCGGGACTAATTACATTCAGTATTATTTTAGACGCTTTTATTCTGTGCAATTGAAGTTTCTCCAAATCGCTGCCTTTACCGACATTTTTTAATAATTGACAATGATGAGCGATACTTTTTGTAGAACTGTAAGCAGCAATATGCAAGACAAGTTTAATATCTGCTATTTTTCTTTCGGTTTCAACTTTAGTAACTATACCTGAAAAACAAGAATAATTAACAAAAATTAAAGAATATGTATTCAAGTTTATTGAAGTAAACAATTTACCAGTTTCAGTTAGCTTTTTTTGGTTTTTATTAGTTAAAGTTTTTGCTCGGCTTTCGTGGGCTTTCCTGTTGCAGTGAATTTTTAGGTCATGTTTCTGAGCACGTAAAGTAACCCGACACCATTTACAATACGCCTCACCTTGACTGGCCTATGTTAAATTTTCCGGTGCTTTACAAAGCCACCCTATTAAGAAATACTATAAGTTAGCTATTATTCTGTAATATTCCTGTTTACAAACAACGATACGTATTGAATCTTTTGAGGCAAAATCGCTTGAGACCCGATGAGATTTTTAGAATAACCATAATTTATAATACTTATAATATATTTGAGGCGTGTAGAATCAAAATCGGACATATCACACTAAGGTAGTTTTGAGAAAAAGCCAAAATTCTGCCAAATCAATTCCAAATCGAAATATCGTTTGCTTCAGATGCCAACCTGTTGATAAGTCTCAATTTTCAAAACCCAAATATATTTTTTTATCATAACTGCGATAGTTTAAACAATATTTAAATAATAGTGTTGCATTTGACCGTATTTGCAACTAAAACCTGGACTTGTTCGAGTGTGAAACTTAAATGGAACTTCTTTTAGTGGCATTACCAATAAAGATAAGTAGAATTTCGATTTTTTTTATTGAAAATTTGAATACATTATAACATTATTATATGGGGGAAATTTCTTCCAAAAATTCGCAGGTTGGTTCACTTTCATCTCCATTTGGAACTTCTTCTTCTTCTTGCTGAATATCGCTTTCAATAACGTCTTTGTAAAAAGTTAAATTTTGTAGATTTCTCCATTCTTTTCCAAAATGAACGGTAAGCAATGATTCCAAACCAAAATCGCTTGAGACCCGATGAGAAATTTAATATTTCTTATTTCAAATATAACTTTAAATAAATAAAATACAAATTTCATTCGCAACATAGTATATTCGTATATTCATGTAATGAAATACATACTGTACAATAAAACACAATAATTATTATAAATTTAACGATTACAGTAACAAGAAAAAATATCCAATACTTGACTGAATTGTATAATTTCATTTTCTTATAATTATGACAATAAAGTTGAATATTTCAAATAAATATTAAGAAAAGTTTAGCAAACTTCGTAAGTGTTAATAATTAGCCCAATAAACATGACAAATTATATGACCACAAATAAGAATAACGGTCATAATAATATTAATAGTAATAATAATATCAATAATCGAAACTCAAATTTAGATTAACCGAAATCAATCTAAATTGGATCACTGAGAAATATTAATAGATACAATTAATTAATTAAAGATATAAAGGCAATCTCAGTTGGTTTTTAGTCCCAAAATGTTCAGTCGTCGGCTGAACATTTTTTGGACTAAAAACCAACTGAGATTGCCTTTAAACTGTCCACATTTTCATTGAAACAAAGCGAGACAAATGGAATGAGATGAGAATTATAATCTATACCTATATAAGCCATTTCCACTCACTCACTCACTGACTCATCACGATATCTCCGAAACTATCAGTCCGATCGACTTTAAATTTGGCACATAGGTTTTTTAGGTGATGTAAACGCTCAATTAGAAAGCATTTATTAAAATTTAACCCCTAAGGGGGTTAAATCAGGCATTAAAGTTTTAATATGTTGGAATATAGGCGGTTGTGGAAATAAGTTTTGATAAGCGGCCGCTTTTGGAAATAAGTTTTGAAATGTAATTTATCAGTTTCATTTTCAAACGTAATAAACAGAAATCTAACCTCACTTTCTTTGACGTTTTACAATTAAACAATAATTTGTTCAAACATGTAGATGTTTTGCCGAGTTATGATTTAATTAATAGTGTTAGATTAGGTTCAACAAACAACGAAAATTCAATCGAAACAAAATAATATTCGAATAAACAAATAATGAAATAATAAACAATTTAACAAATAAACAAACTTCTTAAATCAGCAATACTCGGCGTCATTCGTCTTATCGTTCGTCGTCTTAATTACAAACGTCTTTCTCAGTTCATCGTCGTAATCACACTGCCTTATCACATTCATCTCCCCTCTCATACGCAATTTGGCATTTTTGCTTAACAATAGAATTAATATTGTTAATTTTGTGATTATAAACCAACGGGAGGGCGGGACGAAGTCTGCCAGGTCCACTAGTTTAGTGATGAAAACAGAGCAATTAATAATTCAAAAAAATATATTTTTCGATGGCTTTGCAGGGTATTGCCTAACAGGAAAGCTCGTACAAAATAACGAATAGTACATTTCTGTCGTATTTTTTCGAGGCTAGTCAGATGGTGAAATTAGATTCTTGCTATGTTTTTTGGTTTTCGGGTTATTTCCTGTTCTTCTTTTTTTCCCGATATCAAAGATGCCGCATATCTTGTAGGCTATCAAAAGATTCATTTTCTTTTAATTGTTTTTAATGTAGTTTTTAAAGCTGATTCTATTTTGCTATAGTTATTTACTTTACAAGGTGGGAAAGTGACACATTTTATTAGAGCGGAGTGTGAAAAGACACTTCCCACCGTGTAAAGTGCAATATTTTTTTCAATACTAACGACGTTTTAGTCTATTTTTTTTATTATAGGTATTATTTTTTTTGGGGGGCCCACTTTGCCCCAAATTTTATATTTTTTAATTTTGATGGACGCAGCATAATAATGTTAAATAAGAATCAAGGGCCAAAAAAAAAGTAAACGCGTACAACTCGGCGATCCTAGGTTGGCCCGTGATATGCGCAGATGATAGATAGAGAACACCTCTGTGTGACAAAGATATCAAACCAACATTTCTTGGAAAGTACAATCCGAGTAAGAAGTTTAGTTAACCGCCGTAACTGATGTTATAAAATTTATAAAAATTGACGAAAAATTGAAAATATGCATATAATCTGAGTTATAATAAATAATTATATAATAATATATTATATAATAATAATAGGTATAAGATAATTTCTATAAATTAATAAACGTTTTCCCTTCAGTATTGATGATACTAACGGTGCTTCATTCGGTAGATCAAGTTCAGAAAGTTCTTGAATTCCCTCGAAATCCAGGTAGTCGTGTTCCTTATCAATATCACTTTCGCTACTTGAGCTTTCTGTATTTGTGTCCGAGTCAGAGTTGTCATTTAAATTAATAATAAAATCCTCAATAATAATATCTATCATTGGTTCATTTGCCATATATTCCTCCAAACGTTTTACTCGTTCGCATCAACTTTTCCACTGGTCGACTGTGAAATGTTCAAAAAATTCGTCGCAACAATTAGAAACATTCTGAAATGTGAATATTACATTTTTTTGCTATGTATTCTTTCATGGCCGCCCAGGCCAACTCAATAGGGTTGAGGTCTGGGTGATACGGGGGCAAGCTTAACACGTTATGGCCTTTTGCCATAAAAAGCTCCTCAATTTTGTAGCTTTTGTACCTCGGCTTATAATTTTTTATTATGGCATATAATTCCGGCTTCAACAAGTTTTCACCGAAAGAGATGTTTCGAAATCTTAACCACTGTTTCATATCTTCTTTTTTTGTCGAAAAATTTGGCATTTTTTCCTTTTCTTTATTGTGATACGGCGCATTATCGATTACAATCACACTATTAGGGGGCAAATTAGGTATCAATTTTTCTGTCACCCACTTTTTATAATTTATGAAGTTCATGTCATTGTGGTGGTCACCAGTGCTACAGTTTGACTTCCACCTGATGTACGAATTCGGTACAAAGCCGGCTTCGCCTTCTGCATTTATCACAATTAGATGGGCACCTATTGAAATAGGTTACTTAAGCCCGTCAATCGTTCCATCCTTTAGCATGTGTATGCGACGAATATATGTATGTTACATCCATATAAATAAGAGGTCGCCCTTCTTGCCTATACACACGTAGTTTTTTGAGATATTCTATCCTTAAATGCCGAATATGTTGACGTTCCATCAAGATATGCCTTGCGTTTGCACTTTTCGCCAGCGAAAACAGTTTATAAATTTCCTTTCTTAACGTATCTCTGTAACCTTCTATCCAGTGTTTTCACGGAACGTTTTATGAATTCCTTTCAGCACTGGTACCGTCTTTTCTGTTGTGTGGTAATTTACTATTGTTCTGTGTAAAGCAGCACGATCAAATTCATCTAAGGAAACTATTGACTTCCTGTTTCTCCTTTTTTTATTAGGCGTAGAAAATGCTTTTGACTCTCCGCGATCAATCTTCTTGCTTTTACTCTTTATCCGTTTAATTAACCTGCAATTCACTCCAGTTGCTGCTGCAACACGTTCTTGAACCTTAACGAAACATAATGTCAAATTGACAACGATTGATTGGTATTTCATGCAAGGCAAATAGAATTCTTACTTTTGATAAACTTATTGTCAAAACTCCAGCTTCTGCTTCTCTCGTCATAAATTGTAATATATTGTTTATAATTTTACGGCTTTGTCCAGATAACACTTTATGTCTCACTTTACTCGTGAATGGCATGTTTATTTGCTAAATATTTGCCAGGGGTTGAAGCCGAAACGCAAGAAAACGTTTTTTTTTCTGGGATGTTTCTAACAATATTTTAAAAGTTTTTATATTAAGGAAAAATAAAGTTCTTTTCTAGAACATTAACATACTGACAAAAAGTTTAGCTCTCGTTTAGAATGAAAAACCAAATTGAAAATTTTTCGTAATGCACAGAAACCGCACAAATCTTCAATAATACTTTTCGTACTGAACAAAGGACAAAAACGAAACTTTATTTTAATAGATTTTTGCTATTCCAATTATTGAAACTCAGGATAATATTGTAAATTACTTCGTCATCAAATTCAATTCATTGTAAAATAGGTGGTTCGTCTAGACATGGTGACAGGTTACAAAATATAGATTCAGAGTAAATTTGCCGGTCAATATTGTTTATTTTGCATTATCGTCATTGTAATTATATTAGAAGAATAATAATAAGAAAAAAAATTTCTGTCTTTATATTTCTTATCTCTTTCTTTTTTTCTCAGCGCTGCAGCATATATATATATATATATATATATATATATATATATATATATATGTATAGTATTATTGTTTAACAAAATAACATTGTTTACTAAACGTTTGACCTTACATCTATTTCTGGACCTATACATATTTTTTATATCTATATATACAGAAATTCTCGTTCATCATGGAAACATCTTCGAGGCCGATTTGCGTCGCAAAAGTTGAGACCAGAGTCATTTGCGATTTGGTGTTCGACGAGTTAAGTTGGGTTTCATTAAAGTAGACGTTCTGTGGTAGACGCAATTATTTTTAATCGAAATTTAAATTAAAATTAACTGAAATTAATTTAAATTGAATCATTGTGAATAATTAATATGTAATTTAATTGAAGATAGAGGTATTTTAACTCTCAGTTTTTTGTTTGTTTTTCTTTTCTTATATTCCAAAATTTAATCTGTGTATTTTTGAATTGTTAAAAATGTGTGATATCGAGAAAAAAAATTGCGTCGATTTGTCACACAAAAAAACTTGTTGAACATCATTTTTAACCCTTTCGCGCCGGGTGCCGCATATATGCGGCAGTCACTCGACGACCTGTGGATACGGGCGCAGCATATACGCGGCATCCGCGCCACGGGTTAATAGAAACTAAAAGAAAAGACACTTTTCCCCACTAGTGAAGAAAAGACACTTTTCTCCACTAATGAAGAAAAGTGTCACTTTTCTCCACTAGTGAAGAAAAGTGTCACTTTACCATTAAGATATTAGTAAAGTAAAGTCTACTTTCAACTGTTAGTATTGAGAAAAATAGATTTTCTCTATCTTTCACTGGTTTTGAAACACAAACCTGTTTTTTTAGATGGAACATATATTTAATTTATTTTTTATTAAATTGCTTATTCTTTTCTGATTAAAAATACACATGGATTGCTATAGATATTTTCAAAAATGTGACGAGACAATGATCGAACACCACCGAGCAATTCTAACTCGCTACATGTGCGTTTTATGTGCTTCTTTTATTTATATATTTTTTATTTCTTTATATTGGCTATAATAATTAATAAATAATAGGTAATATATTTCTATAGTACATTTAAAATAAGAAATGCCGATATTTTCTAAAAAGCGGGACATTCTTAAAAATCGGCCGGACGCGGGACAATCGTCCAAAAAACGGGACTGTCCCGCCAAAATCGGGACGTGTGGTCACTTTAATCTAATATCAATAATATCATCTAACTCAGTGAAGTAAGTCAAATGTTTCCTTCAGAACGAGGGAAGTGCAAGAACATCAATAATACTTAAAAATAATTGAAACGATAATTATGTAATAACAATAAAAAGAATAATACTAATAATAATAATAGTAATAATAATTTGGATGTAATGAATATTAATTATCCTTAGAAATATGGTATATTTCCGGATGGTTATTGAAGAATCCTTCCCCTTATTATTGAGCTTAACTACACTGACGAAGATCTAACTCGTGAAGTGATGATAATAATAATAATAGTAATAATAATAAATTGTAACAATAATAATAATGATAGATAATAATAATAATACTTAAAAATAATTGACACGATAATTATGTTGAAAATATTAATAAGAGTAATAATAATAAACGTAAAAAAATTGTATCAACAACAACAATAATAATCTTAATGGACCCTCCTCGAGCTTTCATTTCGCGGATGAAACGTTTGCAGTACCATGGGATACTGATACAACAAACAGCCTCAACAATGCACTTCTTGACTGTACCAAAGTGCGAAATACAGTCAAACCACGCGAAATCAATTCTGTCGCTAAGAATAACAGCGAGCTGCTCCCGAAGCCCCGTATCCTTCAATTTGGTGGGCATTAATTGCTCCACAAGAGTTATCCCATGACCAACCGAGACAACTAGATTTTCAGATGGATAAACTGAATTCGATTGGTCATCTCTGTTTTCCACACCAAGGGCGTCAATCCATGTACCAAGTCTGTAATAACAACGAATAATTAATAAATTGATTGGTCAAATAATTGTGTTAATTGTGAAAGTATTCAATAAGATATCACGATATTATTATATTACATCTGATTTGTCGTTCGTATTTGAGCACTTACTATATTAAACCAACAACGACCATCAGGTAAAATTTCAATAAATTATTTAATTGAACATACGAACAGTATCACCACTGTTTTCCCGTTTATAAACAAACAGCGGTTACTTAGACGGCGTTCACTTACTTTATAGGATTTTTTGGGAAACAATGTAAGGGGTAATCCATGTCCTCTTGACTCCCACATAATATACATCTCCCTAAAATATAAAGTCGTTTAAAATAACAAGACCTATTTATGTGTTATACTATTAAAAGAAATACTTACAGTTTCTTTGCGACATCACAGAAACACAAAACCAAAAACAAATATACAAAACAAAACAAACGATCGTTCAATTCTTTAATTTTATCAATGCAATTGCACAATTAACAAACAATTAATGTGACAATTAATAATAAAATTTGCTGAATTTGCAATATGTTGATGACCATTCATAACGACGCAATTTGAATTGCGCGCCTTTAAATGAAAGCCATCTTTAAACGTAAACACGAACTATCCACACGACGGCTCACTAGCGCCATCCTAGTGCGGTCGACCATAAATCACGTGACCCTAGCCAAGGCTGTCCATTTAATTGAAGGGGCCCTGACAGCACTTTGTCCCAGGCGACCAGATGAGAGACCAGACGGCTTCCACATACACGGATAGACAACCAATGAAGCCCTCAGTGTTGGGGGGCGATTTTCCAATATATGGGGCACGCGTTATGCCGCCGAAAACAATGAAAAGTCGAACAACAGCTCACAACAGCTATTACTAGAACAACCTAACCACACTTAATCCACGTGTTTGCAGAATGTATGTAAAATTTCGTCTTTAAAATCAATAAATTCAATAAAATATACACCAACCGAGCAAGGAAAACGCACACAGCAAGCACAACCACAATTGTTTATAATAATACGAAAATGTTATTAATAATGTGGATTAAACTTCAAGACACGTGCAGAACGATGTTCACCGTACGACGGCTTGCTTGAATTTCGTTTTTAGCCCCTTTAGGGAGTTTTTTTTATGTTTCTTGTTGCTTGGTTATCGTTGGTTTTAGCGGTTTTAGCATACCACTTGCCACTATAGTGAAATAAAATTCTCGAAATTAAAAATTATACCTACTCCAAAATAATGCCACCACAAATTAAACGCGATTGTGAAGTGATTCTTTACGATTTAAATACAAACACTCAACAATCGACGAAACGTTGTTTATTGAAATATTACTGTCGCAAATTGTTTATAGAAAGTGAGAATTTATATAAATTAATTCTAATTAATTCAAAAACTACAAAGAATCGTTTAGATGCACGTTATACGAATGGATATTTGGGTATTAATGAAATAATGAGTGAACCAAAATTGTATACAGATCCAAAATGGGAAGAATAGAGCATTGATAAAGCATAAATTGGACAAGCAAATCTATTGAAGGCTTTATATGTCGGTTATAAGAGCTTAAGTGAAGATTTCGTTGGAAAAGGCAATTAGATATCACTACAATTGATACTATTAACCGACTTATCAAATCTTGTCTTATCAGATAATGACAATTTATTGGAGCAGATCATGGGCGAATTGAAAGAATCACGCATATTCTTATATATAATTGGTCCATATGCACGATCATCATTTATAATCAAAGATTTATTGTTCATTAATAATTGGATGAAAAATTTAAGGATTACATCAACAAGTCAATCCAATTTCGAAGTTGTTTCCAAATTATTAACGAATTTCGAACGTAGCGTCTGTTGTAATTACTAAATCGGTTTGAATCTGTTGGAGTGTTTCAAGAAATTCGCTGGCCGACAACCGTGGATGGTGCCATTATGTATTGGTGATAATATGAAATTTGTATGTGCAACCAGACGGGTATTACAACGGGGGATGTTGTGTAAAATTGTCAAGAAACGTAAAGAATTCAAACGGACGGTTTGGGTTGATATTGAAGACTCGTCAATTAAATACATGGTAAATTCGTTCCAATTATTGATAAGCAACGTTTTAAAGAGACAACCGAACGTGAATTTACGATTTATGGTTTCTTTAAACGTACCGAAATAAATGAATTAAGCAAAATCAAAATCATCCTCATCATCATCATCATTAGTTGCTTGTTGCCTTTTTCTAAATGATTTCGCTTTTCGTTGAAGTTCACGTTCCGGCCATATCTCATTCACTTCATCCAAACAGTCTGAATCATCAGCAATATTTATATCCGAATAATTCAAATCAAACTCTTCTAAATGTAAATGTTTATGGAATAATTTATCAGCCGTTTTATTAATAATCATTTCACATCTTGGATGTTGTATAAAATTAATATTTAATGGGATCTTTTCAATCACTTCAGCTCTCTTTCAACTTATCGAATCCAAGAAATCGTAAACTAAATCATTTTTCACTATATTCTTATAACTTTGAGATTATTTTATAGGTAGTTCCCTATAAGGCATATGACCAACTTGATGATTATATGGTACATCAGTTAATATAAAACAGTGATTCCCAAAGTGGGCGCTACCGCCCCCTAGTGGGCGCTGTAACGATCCAGGGGGGCGGTAATGGTCCATGGGTGCATTTGGGGGCGATGAATAACTGTAAAGGGGCGGTAAAATCATAAAATAAAGAAGAAATATTTTAAACAGAGGCTGATAAATATATGCCTTAGAAATATTCAACATCAAAATGTTGTATTTTTGTTTTGCGATTTTCTTATAAATTCTATAAGTGGCTTGGGCCACTTTTGCGCTCAATGCCTCATATATATATATATATATATATGCAAATTAATATCTAATTTTACGTATTATCTTAAAGTATTATGAGTTATTTTAAATTTTATATTAGATTTTGGGGCACTACGGAAAAGTGTGTTGATAAGTTCTGACATTAATGATTGAATTTCCTGTTGAATTATTTCCTTGTAAACACAGTGACCTCTGTTGTAGATAGTTCTTAAATTTGTATCTTTTTTGTTGTTATCAGAAGTCATTTTGTTTACATACATTTTGTTAGGTTATGTTTGTTAGGCATTCATACAATGGGTTGTATCCTAAATCTAGTTGTTCGTTGATGATATTTTCATTTTTCTTTCTTCTTTTGTAGATTTCGTAAGCTTCTAGTAAAGTCATATGTTGGCCCTTCGTACATCTATGCAGCAGTTTGGTGGTGTCTATATCCATTGTGTGATGTAGTGTGTTTGTGTGTTGGTACATTGTGGATTTTTTATTAATCTGAGGTTCCTTGATTCTTATTTTTAGTTTTCTTCCTGTTTGTCCAATGTAGATTGCATCACAGTTGTTACATTTTGATTCATATACACCGCTTTCTTCCCATTTGCCATTTTCTTTGTTGAGTAATATATTGTATAGATTCTTGTTTGATTTGAATGTAGGTATTATATTAGGTTTTTTAGAATTCTGTTAACCCTTTAAGTCCTGAATTAACTTTTATTAAACCAAATATATTTTAAATTACAAAATATGAACGAAAAGCTTACATAAAATATAAAAAAATATTTGATATCATAATATAAGGCCCTCTTTTTTGGAAAATTGTGGTCACGCTGTGTAACCAGTAGGACTACTCTCATTTGTGAAAATTTTGGAAACAATTGCGTTTGTCGCTCAAACAAACTCCAACATCACATACAGTGCAACTCCATTTACTTCTGTGAGACCCTGCTTTAGTACTGCACACTGCACAGCGTCTTTATGTTCCATAGATAGGCATATGAGCAGCTTTGTCAGTTCTTCTTTCGATTGGAACATTTTTTTATAATGACTTACTACCTACAATGACTTGCGCCCTTTTTTTGGCCAAACATCCAGCAGGAGGGGGTCCTTGTTATATCGTCAGATGTACACATTCTTGGGACTTTTATTTCTCTTAGTTGACGGCTAATGGGAGATCCGCAGCTGTCCCTATTTAGAAAAAACACGCTGCATAGTATCGGAAGGCAGCCAATTTATGATTCATGTGATGAAATGATGTTGCATGTATTAATGCACTATATTTAGTTTTCTTTCTGTGTATGTAGAAAGCGAAACCGTTTGTTGTCTTTTCGATGACCAAATCCATGTAGCTCAATTTGTTCTTGTTTTCAACTTTAAGATCGTTGAAAAGTTTCTTTAAACGAATGAACATTTATATTTGAGTTGTATTTACGCCTATTATTTTTTCTACCACTGTATATAACAGCCGTCAAGATCACAAGGACGCCTATATCGGTATTACCGGTTTTCATTCCGGAAACGATTTTTTTAAGTTTTTAAAGTTACTGTTTGGATTATTACGAGATATAAAAATTTAGAATAGGAGCAAGATGTGCAGTGCACACTCTGCACATATGGACAGCATGCCACAGTTAAAAAATATTCCCAATACTATACATGTACAATACCGCCAAAAACTTTAAGGAGGGTTGAATTTTTTTTACAAAATTGTGAAGTTCGATGCATTTTAATGAAATTATAGGGAAAAACTAACTACAAACACTATTTACTATACATTAATATCTGATTAACAAAGAAATTTTCAATGAAGCATGATTTAAATATTATAATTTAGTTTCGTCAAAATGCTCGCCACGATTTTTTATCACAGCTGTGCATATTCTGGGTATTCGATTAATCAATTTCCCTAATGTTAAGGGCATGATTGTGTTCCAGCACGCTTGTACTACCTCCCAGACATTATTAATTCAGGTAGGCTGCTTTTCCTTCACTTTCCTGTCTGTTTTTCCCATAGATGTTCAATTGGGCTTAGGTCGGGACTGACCAGTCGATCATGTTTAGGACTTTTGTGTCTTGAAAATTATTTAAATATGCTTTGCACAGTTTACTTAATTGTATGTTTAGGATCGTTGTCATGCATGAACGTTTATGACTATGTAAACAATTCGCTACCAGAAGGGACAGCAACATATTCTAAAATATCCCGATTCATTTCTTTGTTCATCACCCCAGTTATTCTGTGTAGCCTCCCACACGTTCACCTATAAAGCATCTTCAAATCATTAACGACCCACCACTATTGCAGATTGAAGTTATTCTAGTGCTTATTAATGGTCGATTTGAGAGGCTTATTCTTTTTATTATAGTATTTTGACGTTTGGTTGTCTTTCTAATGCATCCTATTCGTTTCAATGTTTTGTGGGAACCCCACTAACGAAATCGTTTTAATGTGTTCTGTACGGAACAGCTTGAAATTTTCAATGTTTGCACAATTTTAACTTGGAACCATCCAAATTCTGAGTAGACAAGAACTCTTTCACGTTGTTCTGCAATTAATTCCTTAGTCTGTCTGATTTTAAGACTGTAAAAAATACACTTACAGCAAGAACTATAACAAACTGGAGGTGATGCTTGATAAATAAAGTCCACACAACAATAAATTTTCAAGGTAGTTCCTTTGTTGATAAATTGAAGAAACGTATTCCGGAATGTGTCAACAATGGTAGGTGCCATGTTAATTTTTCGGTAAATGTAAGCTTTATTAAAATTTTATTCCCAGCAATAACGTTACTTACATAATAAATGTTCAAACAAATCCCCATTTTCGTCGATACAATGTTGTAGTCGATCAACGAAGTTTCTGTCAAAAATATGTCACATGGTGATCGTGGCGGCTAGTGTATAGGTCCTCCACGTCCAATCCAACGTGCACCAAATTCATGGTCTGAAAACTGGCGTATAGAACGCGCAGAATGTGGTGGAGCTCCGTCGGGTATGTAAACTACCTTTCTATGCACACTAAAAAGAAGTGTGCCCAATATGTCTTGCAGTTCGTGTTGTAAAAAACCTAAATATGTTTGTCAGTCAGGGGACTATTAAGGAAAACAGGACCCAAAATCCCTCCCCACACATTAACAGAAAATATATGCTGATGGTCAACTTTCCGTACCTATCGAAGATTTTCTGCCGCCCAGTAATACATGTTGTAACGAGTCACTGTTGAATCACTTTTGAATGTTGCTTCATCTGAAAACAGGATGTTAAAATGGTAGTTCGGATTGTTTGTGATGTTCCGTATCATCAGTTTACAGAATCGCGTTCTCACTGGTCGATCTGTTGGTAAAAGGTCTTGATGCAATGAATGGTGATATGGATGTAATTTCATTGTCCTTAATATTTTGTGTGCCGTCGAAACATATATGTCCAGACGTCGACTAATTATTTAGATAGTCGTTGTGGGTTCAGCAGCAAGTATTTCCGGTACACATTGTTGGATTTCGATATTATGAATTACCGGGCGATGTTGAACACGCGGTAAAATACGTACACTACCAGAGTCTTCAAATAAACGAACAACCTTTCTTATTGTATTTATACTGATTTCTTGTATGGAAGGCTCTATTACAACGTTCAACTGTCCTCGTGTAATTTTCATCACTTTTTATAAATATTTTAATAATTTGTATACGTTCTGGTATCGTAAACGGCGGCGTGGTGATTTCTGGATAGAAATTGTTTTGCATTTTTAATTACAATGTTTCAGTGTTGCAGGATTGAGAATTGTGTTTATTGTTTAGATGAATTTCCAGTTATTGTTAAGGAAAAATTCGGGAATTTTAAAGTTACATTGTTGATACATGAAAATTTTATCTGCAATTTGTTGTCTAGACGAGTTATTAATTTGATTAATTTGATTATAGTAAATTAAAAAATATTAAAAAAACGAAATAATTAATTCAAATACCGAAATACCATTTCTCGATTTGAATTTTTGTGGTTTACTTATTAGTGTCAACGTTTGTGAAAAGTTGTATGTCTCACTTTTGTGAATTACTATATCATAAAGAAAAAAGTGAAATGTACCGCCATGGATTTGAACCTATCACCCTCTGTTACAATACAATATTGTATTATTGTATTGTATATTGTATTACTTCTGACATACGCATCAATTGACTTATGGGCTGCTGAAGATGACTAATAGTTCCACGAATAAAAACAGCCATTGGAAATTGAGCGTATTTTACTCGATTATACATATAATTTTTCACCAAATTCCAAAAAGCAATCAATATGGTTTTCTACAACTGAGGGCTCGTAAGATCTTTCAACAGAACAATAATAAGTGATAGTGTTTTCGAAAGAAGATACAAAAGCTTGCTTGATTGAAAATTTAGTCGGTGTTATTTCTGGTTGTAGAAACATGTTTCTTGTGTTCTTACAAATGTTTCAGAAACGTGATATTTAGTCTCTTCATAAAAAACAATTACTAGTTTCGGCAAAAATGCATGTATTTTTGATCATCGTTTGGACAAATATCTCGATAGTCTAAGTAGTGTGTATCCAGAAGAAGATCACCATCGCGACTGTAATTTTTCTTATTGTTGTCAGTATTTCCAATGAAATTTTCCACATCGCTTCTTTTCCACATGTGTTCTAATTACGTACTTTACAAAACCTTGATTTCTACTGTATCAACATGTTACTATATCATTATATTATTTTATCATTTTATTATGATGCGAAATATGTGTATCGTTTCTGCAGATCTAGGTTTAGTAAGATTTTTCGCAATACTTGCTGTTAAAGTCCAACTTTATCGACTAAACGCCCGATGGTAATATAGCACTTTGCACTTGGATAGTCATCCCGTACTCGTTGTGACCATAATCTTGACGTAAACGAGTTACGAAGGCTTGCTGTGCAATACTTATTTGGATCCGATTCATACATATTGATTTTAGGATTGGTCTTTGTTGTTTGCAATAAAGTTGAAATTTTCGATAAAATATCGTTAAATGTAGGTATACCATTCAATAGTTTACCAGGTGTAACAACGAAAGTCTGGTGTTCAACGTCCACGTTGACGACTCTATTGGTGAATGCTGCCATTTCGCGAGCGATATCACACGCTTCGCACCAACCAAGCAAATTATGATTTGGCACGTAAATATTTGCTGGACGTAAGTCTAGAAGGAGGTTTCATTCCTGTGGCCATTTGACCTTTGCAGGTGGTACCGTTGGTGGTGGTGCTGCTGCACCTTCTTCACCTTCACCATCATCTTTTTCTTCATCGGTTGGTGGAATACCGGTACAACGTGACTGATAGCGTCCGTACTCATAATACATTCTTTACTTCCTAACAAACGGAGAAACTATGGTTTCATACGCCACGTAACTCTCCGCATTGACTACTCCGTAGTGACCAGGCATACCAGAAACTCGATTTTCATCGAGATGTCGAAATAGTTGGAGGAACGATTCTCTGCCTGCACTATCCGTAAAGTTGTTAATACCATGTAAATACCTTCCAATTTCCTTAGGCATTGACATATTCGATGGAATTGAGTTTTGAAAATTGATAGATCGGGTTCGATCTTGTCTAAACTATGACAGGACATAGGTTGTCCTCTTCCAGAGGAAGATGACGCAATAATACTCAAACGCCGCCAGTGATATGCACTGTTTGGATTGTTTGTCGCGAGTTATAAATAAATAAACGTCTCTAACTATTGTTAAATATTGTGAAACATCAATGAAAAAACAAATTTGTGAAGGTGCGGCGACAACAGTTAACCCTTCGATAAGTATGACATTTACAGCTAACGGATCGTTCTTCATATGGGTATCTTTATCGCTTAACGCTTTAGGTTTGAAAGCGTCCGCTGGTGGCTTCTTTGGCCACACTTTCTTCTGTTGCGGTGATTGAGATTTCTGAAATGTTGGTTTCTGAGATCTAACTTGGTTTCTGAGATCTACCCTGATCTATTGGAGTGTCTATTTCTTCTTTTTCTACCGTTTCTAATTCCGCATATTTGCGATCACGCCAGAAGGGAGGTCGGGAAAACGACGATTTTTTATCAGTACTACTTGTCATGAGAAAGCTTTGTTTGCATACCGTGCTTTAAACCTCTCTTACGAGTTAGAAGTAGCACTTTACTATCAAACAATCGTAGCAACTAACAGCGAATAAAGAAAAACATTTGCTAGTTCTTAAGAGAATGGCAACCAACAACCATTGACAACAAATAAATTAAAAAGATCGTAGCTTTCAGAAATATGGAAATTATATTATTAGTGGTCGGTTAAGAAGTATAGAAAAAATCAATCCTTATAATATGTATTGATTTACAACAGTGGAACCAGTTTCGGGCGTTATCCCATCATCAGCCACAAATGCCAAAATGGAAAAGCAAACTAATACCTGAACGAAAACATTGAAAGTAGCGTTAGCCACGTGGTTGAAACAAATATGGAAATGTGCTTTAAAATTATTACAATTAATAAAAATATTGTGAAATTATAGTAACTTGAAATGGTTCTCGAATAATACACCAAAATTAATTAGTTTAAAAACAACGGTGACTTAGTTAATTTTGAAAAATAAAAATCAATTATAAACACGTGCGAACACAACAAGGAGCACCGGAAGAATTCCGTTACTCAGTTTTTATACGACCACTCTGTTATGGTTATTAGCACCTGTGATGGTCAACAATAATATCCTGGTTTCGTTACATTTACTATCCAGTGAAAATCAAACTAATATAAAGTTATTAATAATTATTAAACTTATGTAACAAAATAGATGAATAATCATCGGTAGGCAGAGACACTTCAAATAATTTAATTGAGTGTAGGGATAAAATATAAAAAAATTAAGAACGTCACTTCCTTTTTTTGAGAAATGCATCTAATTGGTCGTGCTACAAATAAAAATTCACAAGGCGTTAGTGAATACAATCCCGTGATGCAACCGATCATGCATCTTAGACACTTTTTACCAGTTTTCGAGGAAATTAAAAAAAATTGTCACCACAGGAGTGGGTTTCAATCCTGCGGAATTTTATAAAATTAATATTTGAAGCTGCACTCGTATTGAAGTTCTATTACAATATTATTGAAGCAACATATCTGATATTGCTTTAATTTTTTACAAATCTTAAGAACAATTAAATATGTCTCACAGAGATAAATGCATGATTTATTTGCAATTAATAGTTGAGTTGTTTTTATGAGATACTGAAATGGGAAACAAATTAGGCTTATAAAAAGTTTGAGACTAATCGGATTAATTGAAACTGGTTTAAAACTAGTGTCACGATTGACACATTTTAACCCACCTACGGCCGATTTTACCAACCTGGATCAACGACGTTGAACCAGTTTCAGAACTGATCTCGGCTCAAATCGTTTCATCAACGAGGATCAAGTGAATGGTGACGTAGTTGAGACCGATTTAAGTGGAACCCGATTCAGTTGAGCCGAGCGCCAGAAATTCACTAGAAATGCATTTCACCAACCCGATTTAAGTCCCAACTGAACTACGATCAAAGTAAAACCAGTCCAGAGCTGGTTTAAACCTCCGAATACAATACAAAGATATGAATTTCTACATTGATTATTCGAGTTTTATTTTTCTAAAATATATTTAGATATAACAATTTCATTAAAATCGATGCTTATATTACTTTTCGTTTTTTTATGCGATTTTATTTAATTAGACTGATTCATTGTTAAATTTACCATGTTGAATTAATCCTGCCATGTCGCAAAAAAACTCATCCCATTATTGTAACAACATTATCAAAAAAGTTTAGTTTAGATATAAGTACATTCATTTTGAATAATTTTAGCGATATCGGTACCTGTACAGGTATAAAAGGCCTTTAAGGGTTGATACCCTCTCTTTTTTTGTTAACAATCGAAGATGTGTGTTCATAATTTCCTTAATTCGTTGAATTGGTCCAACTCCATGCCAGGAAAAACATCCCAGACCATGATTGAGCCACCTCCATGCTTCAATGTAATTTCTGTGAATTTGGGATCAAATTCTTTGCCTTGCGGCCGACGAACATATTGTCGATCATCAGATCCCAGACGATTTATCTTGGTTTCGTCCGACCATAGTACGTGTTTCCATTGACTTATTGTCCATTGCCTATGGTTTCTTGCGAATTGTGTTCTACGTTTTCTGTTCCTTAGATTAACCAATGGTTTCTTACGTGCAACTCTTCCAAATAACTGCGCTTCATTGAGACGGCGTCTAATTGTTCTAGAGGATACGCCAGTGCTCGGCTCTCCGAATATTTCGTGTTTTATTTCATTAGATCCCAAGCGCGGATTCTTTTTTGATAAGCGTACAATTCTTGAATCTGTTTTGGGAGTTGTCTTACGAGGTCTAGTTTTCCTTTTCACATTTTCCGTAGTATTATGTTGCTTATAGTGACGCAAAGCATTGAATATCATAGTTTTCGAACACTTTAAATGATCTGCTATCTGCTTATACGACCAGTTTTTCTCGCGCAAGTTTATTATACATTTTCTCATTGTGGAGTCACAGCTTTTACTTTTCCCCATATTTACTTATTAATAACAAATATCACAACTACAGTAATAAATTTTCAATGTGCACACTGAACGAATTCGACGCCAACTACTTCATATTTGCAACGTTCTTAATTATATGACCATCGGTACCGTGGGAAAAGTGCCGGTTTTATTATATTTCGTGGAAAGTCGGATTAAGAGCGCATCGAGTACAGATGGTCTACACAGCATTCTTGGTATTATTTGTTTTTGAGCTAAAAGAATTACATATACAGGATGTATAAAATGAATTCAAACAAGTGTTTGTTGTTTTGTATATCGTTCTTAATTATATGGCCACTACTGTATATACAAACATTAACAAAATAATAATAATAATAAGCAATAAATTGTTAAATTATATAAATTCACTTTGATACAAAGTACAACAAAAAGTTTATTTCAAAAAAATATAGGCGGGTTGAATTAGGGTGAATTTAACGCATTTCAAGGCGGGTAATTAAAAATGTCTTGACTTTTATAAACAACCTACTGATAATAACGAAATACAAATTGGAAAAAAATTGGAAATGTATATTTATGATTGAAAATTCAAGTAAGAAAACTAATGATTATCCTAATAAATATGATAAACAATATAGCCAAAACGACACTGAACATTTATTAGGCAAAATAACTTCATTTCAGCCACAAACATGTGACACAGTGAAGTAGATAAAATATTTCCCTTCAGAATGAGGGGAGTGCAAGAAAATTTTTAACAATAATAGTAGTTAAAACAATAATAAAAAATAAGATTAATAATCATAATAATAATATAGTTATTTATGTATCAAGTGCATAATAACGATGTTTATATTCGAGGGCAACAGTTTACAAGTTTATAAGTTGCCCGAGATTTATAAACATAGAGTTATGCCAGAGGTTCATACAACGTTTTATTTTTCACTTGAATTTCAATTGAATTATTTATTTTGTATCTAAGACGATGAAGTTATTTATTATTATTATTGCGATGAATAATCGTAACCTATCTTATCAATATAACGCCATATTGACCTGTCTTGAAGCTGTAATATGGCTTAATACCTGTACAATAAGTACGGAGAAATCGTGATAATAATACAAGACTCTTGGTATTTCAATGGATTCTCCTCGAGCTTTCCTTTCGCGGGTGAAGCGCTTGAAGTACCATGGAATACCGATACAATAAACAGCTTTAACAAGGCGCTTTTTTTACTGTGCCCATAAAGAAGGTTCTCCCGACGCCTCATATCCATCAATTTGGTGGGTATTAATTGCTATACAAGTGTTATTCCATGACCAATCGAAATAACTAGTTTCTCGGTAGATAAACAGATTTTCCGCATCAAGGGCTTCAATCTACATTCCACGTCTAAAACAACAACGATTAAATTTTAAATTGATTAGTCAAACAACTATTTAATTGTGAAAAGTAAGGTCTTACTTGAAGAAGATCTGATTTGTCGTTCGGGTTTGAGCATTTACGTACTCTGTTAAAACATCAATGATCTTAAACACTGATTTTTAGACTATCAATACAGAATGTATTTGATAACAGACGGTGATACTGGACCTCCAAAACATGCTATGAGTGAAAAATAAAGGCATTGCTAGTCCAAAAATCAGTCTTTAAATTAAACAACAATGTCAAAAAACTTTAAACAAACGATCAATGATCTTCAGGTAAAATCTCAATAATATCACTACACTGTTTTCTCATTTATAAATAAACAGCGGTCAATTAGTTGCCGTTCACTTACTTTGTTGTATTTTCTCCACATAATATACATCGGCCTAAAATATAATTTCGTTTAAGATCAATAATATTTTTATTTGTTTTACTAAGAAATAAAATACTTACTGTTTATTTGAGACAACGCTTAATCAAATTAATAACTAATTAAGCACTTGAAACTAATAGTTATTTATGATACAAGTGTTAAAAGTGGCATTTTGTTTTGCGAGTTAAAATCACTTTTAACACGTGTATGATACAATATTTTATCTACAACCACAGTACAAATCTAAAATCAACAGATTTCTTAAGGAGAAGGTCTTGAATTTATATTTGACATTTGCTATTTGACAGAACAAAATTATAATTTGTCATGATAAACGCATATCGTTGTTCATTTTAATTTTTACAAATATATCTATATATCTATTTTATAAAACTGATCTGTCTTTTAT
>JAEDXX010000446.1:0-48362 GCA_021725515.1 Epicauta chinensis
CGCCTTTCAAAAGTAACTCCTTGAACTTATGGCCGCGTCGGCCACAAGAAACGTGCGGGAGGGTCTTTGAATCGGATCTAAGCGACATATCGAATGGTTGTGTGTGGCTTACAATAGCGAGCGGCGTGTACCACATGTGTGCTTCTTAGCCAAGTAATAGTGAAGCATTATGCGGAAACGCATCGAGACCAGCGGCGGACTGGTGATACAAACCGGCCCGGGGCGTTTAGCAATCCACAACGGCCTACGATAACTTTTACAGGAAAATCTCATCCACCTTTAATCGTCTTCGTGAACGTGTTGACCTTCCTTTTTTGCAACGACATCTATAGTCGCATATAGATAACTATTTACCTAAAACATGCCAAACATCTGCTATCTTTGTTGTGAGTATAATGATTTTCCCGACATAGCATGTGTCGGAAAAGAACAGAGATTAAATTAACAATTTAGGAATGACTTAGTAAACAATCATGATTGTTTTTTGTTTTTGTTTACATCAATCTATCATAATATCTTTTGCTGTCATTTGGAGCCGTTCAAAAATTACGTAACGCATTTTTTCATCCTTTTCAACCACCTCCCCGCATTTGTAACTTTCTGTAATACTTTGAGTAATCCCCCTTTAAAATTACGTAACAATCGACGCCTCCACCCCCATCCCCCAATAAACACGCAATTTATTTAAAAATGAAAAACAAAAACATTATTTAATTAAGAGGTATATTGGTATAAATAAACAAACAAAAACCAAACTGATTGCTATAACACTAGAAAACAAGAACGAAAGTACAAAAATTTAAAAAAAACAATCTCAAACATACGGACCACCACCACCGCACCCCTATGTAATAAAAAATAACGCTTTAACGCAACCCCCTTCCCCTTACAAGCGTTACGTAATTTTTGAACGGCCCCTTTGTGCTTTAGTAGAAATAGAAAATTACCAAAAAATAATTAAAAAATAAACAATCCTTGTCCTTTTCCAATATTATTGACGGATATCATGTTGTGTCGCAGAAAATCATAATAGTTATAACGAAGATAGCAGATGTTTGGCATGTTTTAGGTACATTTTTACGTATCACAATGGGTGTCCAAAAAGGAAAGCCGACACGTTTTTTTGCTTCTTGAGCTTGCTCGAGCTTTTGGGTCACGGATGAAACGCTTGCAGTACCATGGCATACTGGCACAACAAACAACTTGAACAGTGCACTATTTGATTGTAAGAAAGTGCAAAAATCAATCAATCTGTTTGAAACTTCTCCTGAATCTCCGTATTCCAAGACGACTAAAATTTCTGATGGATTCGTCACCCGACAACTTTCGCGTCGAAATGGACAAATACAGGAGGCGAATGGGTAACAGAGGCAATATTTCAGTGGCAATACATTTGAAGATATCCATATCTAAGAAACCTCTATGAAATCCAGATTTGTACTAGAATTTCTGACGGATTCGTCACCCGACAACTTTCGCGTCGAAAAGGACAACAAATACAGGAGGCGAATGGGTAACAGAGGCAATATTTCAGTGGCAATACATTTGAAGATATCTAAGAAACCTCTATGAAATCCAGATTTGTAGCGTAATCTCCAATATATTTTTTGGTTCAGTTTTGGTTACAAAAAGTTTGCCTATTTTTGAAACATGCGTTTGTTATGGAATAATTTAATTTATGTAGTTGCCAAAATTTTGCAAACTCTAACCATACCATCGTTTTCTATGCTTTCCGTAATAGAGATTTCTGTCTCTTTTACTTCTTTCATCCTAATGCCTTTACGTGACACGGGCCGGAGATGATGGATGTCTAGGCCAAAGGTAAGCACTATCCACAGTTCATGTGGTAATATTCTGTACTATCCCAAGGCAATCCAGAAAATTAGCTATTTTCTTGGGGGTCAGAATTTTCAAGTTCCAGCGCTGTATAGATTATACTCAAGTTCACCATTCCTATTTTTTACACCACTTTATTTTAGTCTGGATAGCAAATAAATGCGCTGGGAGAAATGCCGCTTATATTTGCTATAATTTATCGTTTTAAATGTAATGTTATGGATAGATCCTCTAATATTCGTGCCAAACAAAGATAAAACACCACATTTGGTCGAACACGTGTTTACATCTTTAAATGACACGTACAATAGAATACAGAAGGACTAGAAATTTGGTGCATCGAAAAAGAATACTAACTGAAAAGGAACAGGTAGAAGCCTTCATTTGTTAACGTTAGTACTTAGATGAAAAGCCATGCCTGTATGTATAGCCATTTTTTAGATGAAACTTCTTTAGTCGCTCTTGGGTGAAAATATTTTCCAATGTATTTTCTCTATGTAACGAAAATGTGTAACCCCGTGAGGGGAAACACTTCCCCTCTAACAGACAGTGAGAGGGAAGAGTGGGGGCGTTGCCAATAGCGTCGCTTATACTCTGTCAGTTCTGCCAACTGTGTAAAATAAACAGTAGGTTCTAAAGTTGGTGTCATTGATCGATGTATAGCGCCCTCTGGAACGGAACTAAAATTTCAAGGGTTACCCAGATTTATAATTTCTATATAATAATGGCGTTCAATTGAGATAAGCGAAATGCCGAAAAATACAACTGCAGAACAAAAACGAGCCTTTAGGCAACGACAAAAAGAAAATAAACCAAGAAAAAAAAAGAACTTCATCTCTAACCTAAAAAGTTTCACTTCTAACGCGCGGCGTTCCACACACATTCAGTTTTTTCCATCTTAAGTTACATTGGCATAGCTCAAAGACCCGAGGACGAGCAATTTATGTATCTTGGATAATAAACACCTTGCCTTTTCCCTGATATTAGCTATTTCTATAATTTACCAGGTAGAATTCAATTATTTGCCACTGCAGTTCTGGCAACCATTGAAAACCGCCCTCTAGTATTATTGGTTGCCTACGCATTTAACCTCACTTTTTAATAATTTTCGAACAAATTCAAATAAAATCGAAATTATTCTGTAAAAATAGTATATTTCATCATAAATCAACATAAATAACGTTGAACTTCAATTAAAGCTTATAATTATCTCTAAAATACATCATTAAACTTACATAACCTTACAAAAAATTATTTTATTCTTTTATATACAAATTTGAAAATTATCGATAAAACTCCGTATTAATCTTCTAATAAATCATCAATCTCATTCAATAATGCATCTTCCTCTTTTAAACTAACATTCGATGCGTCATCATCATCTTGCAATAATAATACTTCTTCCATTTTATTCGTATCATCTTCAACACCCTCTTTCTTATCAACACCATTCTCAATATCTTCAGGTTCTGCTAGTAATTCCTCTTCTTTACAATTATCTTCTGGTGCTGTGATGTCTTGTTGTTGTATAGGGCGGATCTGTAGGGACGGTCGTTGTAACTTCAACTTCTTCTTGGGTCGATTCTGCGATGGCTCATCCTCTATACTACGTTTCTTGGAATCATTCTGTTGTTGTTGTTCGTCAACGGTACTTGTTACCGAATTGTCGCACAATTGTTGTTTTAATGCACGTTCCGCACGGATCTCATCTAATGTCTTTATTTTAATATCGTTCACGTCTCTTTTCTGTTGTTTCGGTGATTGTTGTTCGATTTTCGGTTGGGTCTTTGTTGCAATTCGACCAATTATCCTTTGGCGTAAATCATCAGAATCTGTAAATATCGATTGATTTATTTCAATCGGAACTTGTTGGAGTTGTGTGGAATAAAATAAATGAATGTATAAAATAAAATAAATAAAGTACCGGGCGGATGGTATGAATAGAAAGCAGCTTGTTCTGCTTGGATTTTTTCCAATTTGATCTCCTCTAGTGTTTTAACTTTTACTGTGCGATTACTGGTCGGTTTTATTGGTGAATTTGTTGTTGATGCTGTTTCTGTATCTGACTCTGCAAGAATTCATCAAGAAAACAGTTTTTTTTTCGTTATCAAATCAATTTGGATACAAATTTGTAATAAGCTGTAATAATTCGGGATGCATTCTTGCAGTTCTTGTTAAAAGTCTAATAATGAGACACACTTTTTGAGTACAAAACAATTTTAATTCTTTTTTGCATCTTTTCCTTGTTATCATACAATCAACTTAAAACAATTCACAAACTACAACAATATTTATATATATATAGAAAGTTATATAAAAAGATTTATAAATAAAACACCCCGTTGATTAAAACAAATCAAATATTACTCTGAATTTGTATCATTTTTTTTTAAAGAATTAATACAAACAGAATCAAAATTGTGCATACGGCAAAATTTGCGTATTAATCTGTTCTTTCAATAAATCAAAACAATTCTTTTGCTATATGTACAATAACAATGTTAATTACAATAGTTTTACCTAAATTCCAAGAATTTCAACATGCGAAACTCTCCAAAACTACAATACGAGCTCACAAATTGAGCCAAAAATTCTGTGAATCAAACGAAAATTGGAAAAATAAATAACAAGAATGCACCACGAATCTCCCTTAAGTTATCACAACATTATTACATCTGCAACAAGATTTCCTTTTGTTTGTTTCGATTTTTTTTTTAATGAAAGAAAAATTATAGCAAAACTATCAAACTTAACACAAATTCATCAATTTTTTTTTTCGATTTTTCTCTTCGGAAAATTCAATAACAAACAAAAAAAAAACAAAAAAAAAAGTATTCTAATCGTGTAGATTTCTAATTTACAAGCTGCATACCTTCTTCGAAATTAACAACTAATGAATCGTTTGGCTTTTGAAAATGTTTATCACCCATTTGATTCAATTTTTCAGTCATATTATCGGTTGAATCTTAAAAATTTTCATAAAATTAATTTTTTATTTGAACAATTTTTTTTTTAAATTAAATATAATTATACCTGTACCGGAAGTTAGTTCGGTTTGTTCTTCAGTTATTGGTTGTTGTTGTGATGGTGGTGGAGGTGAGTTTGGATCTTTTAGAGTTTGATGCAGAAATGGACAATGGGGCTTTTTACAACCACCAGGCTGTGATTCCCAATAGCATGGTATAGCTTTTCGATTTTTCTAAAATTATTGGAAAAATTATAATTTTTGTTTATTTATTAAAGAAACCAGACACTTTTGTTAGTAACGTAATTATAATTATTATATCCTATTTAAAAATGGCAACATTCCGGGCAACAATCAAAGAAAATTGCTGGCCAGAATAATCCTGGATGCATCCTTAGAATCTTTTACTTCAGCTTTAATGTGGCTTCACAGATTTGCAAACAAATTTTGCTTACGTTAAATTACAGAAAAATTGAAGGAATAAAATAAAAAATAAGCAATGCTGGTCCTTTTCCAATATTATTAACGGATATCAATCATGTGGTGTCGGAGAAAATAATTATAGTCACAACGAAAATAGCAGATGTTTGGCATGTTTTAGGTAAATTCTTACAAATTGAAGAAATACTTGTTTTTCTAACCTAGCAATGTGGGAAACGGTGCTAATTTGCATTCCGTATCTTATAAATATAGGACGTCCCCAAGGCTACAGATTTCTGAGGTAATTGTAATTAATGTATCAAGGGCGTTATGAGACAAATAACGCCTATGGTGCATTCATGAGTTTATGCTATAAATAAAAGCAGTTTAATTTTATTTTTGGTTTTTCAAAATTTTCCTTGGACATCTGAAAAATTAAGGTTATGATCACAAAAAAGGTTGTGTATCATAGCAACCGGCCTTATTTTTCATAACGCCATCGCAACGCCATACAATTATTATTTGCTTATTAATGCGATCGTTTTGATATCTATCAATGGTTCAATAATATATAAGTGTGGCATAAAATATGAATTTACCTATATCTGAAGGTGCCTTGTTCAATCGGTTCAAAGTCATAAAACAATTTTATTTAGATGCAGCGATTAATTTCCCTAGGGATATCGCCCAATCTCTCAGATTCTGCTACCGCTACAAAGTTTTCACCGATTTTTAGAATTTTTGGTATGGCACGTCACGTGGTAGGTGTCTTAAACAAGGAGTTTGGATTTATTGGTAAGTACTCCAGTTCCCTAGATTATTCCCAAATTATTCCTATATAATTAGATTTTATTTTCTTGTGGCTAAACCTTGAAAGTTACCAAAAATTTTTAAAAATGACAAAGCAAAATACAAAAATGTTTCTTTTTTTTTTGGAAAAACAATCGAGAATTCTCAGCATGAAAATACGTTAAGCGCCACGTTGATCCTCAGGGATCGGCATTTAAGTGTGACCCCGGTGGTCTAGGTCCGAACGAGACAAGCAAAACGGGCTAGGCATTTAACTATGCCGGAAATTATAAAAGACGTTTTACCTCAGTTTAAGCTATTCAAAAAACGTTTGGAGACAACTTCGTTATATTATTATAAAGAATATAAATTGATTTATTTTTCTTCAAAACGGAAAATTTTAAGAGGGCATGGCTAAATGGAATTAATATATCGAAATATACACGATTGGTGCATCTATTAGCCTCACAGTTAGAAAAAACCGGTATGCGATCCTTCTGATGCTTTTTTACACCCGTTTTATTAAATAGTTGAGCTTTTTTCACCTGCTCTTACAAGGAAATTATGCGCAGAGCCGGCTCAAGTCGTTTTGACTCTCCAGGTAAACTTATTGTTCGTGCCCTTCTCATCAAAGTGCTAACGCAAAGTCTATCATGAGACGCGCTAAAAATGCCATCGTTCCAGGCAGCGGCATGTTTTGCTGTGGCCTTGGGCCGGGCCTAACTATACGGCACTCCAGATTTTCATGATTTTCGATACGTAGGTAGAGAAGACGATCTTAAAGGACATGTACATACATTTTTTGCTTTCATTTTCAAATTTAATAGAGAAAATTGAAATTGAAATTCACCCTAGAGAATCCGTTTTTCCAAAACACGTGAGTAATCCAAAAAGTAAGATTTCCTATTATTTTTAGACACACAAAAAATCGTTTATTTTCTATAATATTCACATAATTTTAAAAGTTGATTATTTGTCTTTTTTCTCTGAATAATCGCCATTCCGATGGATGCACTTTTGTAGACAATCTAACAGTTTTTGTATGCCAATATTCTACCAGCGAGTCGCCCGATTCTTTGCAACTGAAAAGTCTTCCAGCCAAATGTTCAAACTTAAGGATAGGTGGCAGTTACTGGGTGTTGAGTCCAAACTATAGGTGGGCGATAATGTTCCATTCAAACTTTTGCAGGAGAGCGACGGTTTGACATGAGCGAGCTTTATGGTGAAGAATCCTTACATTCTCACTCTTTCTTCCTTGTATTCGGTTTTGTATTATTCATTTGAGTGTTTTCAATTATTCAGTTTCAAAGACGAGGTGAAAGATGAGATCCAACACTTTCTCATGGTATAACATGGACATACAAAAACTGTAAGTGTTTACAACAATTCAACGATCGAAATGACGATGGTATAGTCTCAACTTTCAAAACGATACAAATGTTACAGAAAATAATCACTTATAGTGCTTAAACCACTGAGAAGTATTGAGCAGTTTTGAAGGTGTTTCTAGTAAACTAATTTTGCGGGGTTAACTCGCATTTTTTCCTTAATTTGAAAACGGGCATGAATGAAAAATACACGTGTCCTTGAGAATAGTCTCTTTCACCTATCCACCAGAGATCATGATTATCGGAAGTCTTTAGCTTCTCAGCTTATTTATTAGATGAATAATGCGGTCCCCCAAGTACAATTGTGGCCAACGAACTTCAATTAACGAATTTTTGAAAAAAAAAAACTGAGACTGGAACACACAGGAGCAGTCTATAAGACATCCAGGATAGACGCCAATAACTTGAGATCATCCCCGAAAAAAATGTGTCTGGTCATCTGAAAATCTAGGCCAACTTACACGCAATTCCATATGTCGAAAATTGCAATGTACATTCAAGCATTTGCCTTCTTTCCAAAACGAACACATTGTTTCACAGCCTAAAGCAGATGGTTCATGACGGAACGTACAACTATCACCCTTGATTATTAAAAAAAAAAAATTATTACAATTCTATTTGTAAATTTGAAATTATACAACTCACTTTAGCACATGTTGAATAATAATAGAAATAACAATCGTTATTTTTTCTAGGCGACTCTAAATCGGTCATTTTCTTGAAGAAATTATCGGAACTGCAACAAGACACAAAATTTGAGGTTATGTTAATCAAGCATTTTTTCATTTGTTTCAATACCAACGCGGAAAATACGAAACGATCACTGATCGCTGAAACGAATCAATTAAAAATTAATAAATGGAAATTATTACCAATAATAATTTTCCGGCATTTCCCAATTGCAATTATTCGAGTCCATTTGAAGAAAAATCAAGAAAACCACCGAATTGGTAAAATTATCAAAAAACGATTTCCAAAATTTTGTTGGAATCAAGCGCACTATCAATAAATTAATATGATAAAAAAATAATCCTACCTGTTTTTTTTTTCGTCTAATAAATTATCTTCAATTTTTGTAGCAATGTTAAAACGACAAATTTACTACAAAACAGGAAGTTCTGTCAAAAAACCGACAGCTGTCAACGCGGCGATTTCGAATAACGGCGCCAAATTCGAATGCCTTCCAAATAATTATCCAAATCAAGCACAATTATTTCAACTTTTATAAATAAAAACTATCTATTTACAATTTCGATGTGATAATGTGGCAATTATAGTATAATTGATGTCGTCAGTATTGACGATTTATGACTTTCAGTACATTTCCGATTGTTTCGACAATTTTAAAAATAAAAAATTATTTTTGCCATCTATTTATAGTTATTGTAGCATCTATTTTTACAAATAAATGACATAATTTCGATTGTTTACCAAAAAAATTATTGGTGAATTTCAAATTTTGCGCCACATTAAACCAATGACAGTTGAGCGATTTTAATTTGTTTTTTACGTAAATATTTTTGATGAAATAATTAGAGGTCAAAGTAACGTTACTTTTATCATTCACAATTGGTGATAAGTTGCATTACATTCGTTACGTGCACAATTCCACACAATACTCATCTTATTTAATTTATAATTGTGAAAATCATCGAAAATGGTAAGTTTAACATAACCTCAATTATTGCATAGTTAACTATGTTGGAATTATTAAATTTTGCAGTCTGAACCGATTCGTGTTGTTGTAACTGGAGCCGCTGGCCAAATTGCTTATTCATTACTTTATATGATAGCAAAAGGTGATGTATTCGGTCCGGATCAACCCTTAATTTTACACCTATTGGATATACCGCCGATGATGGGTGTGTTGGATGGTGTTGTAATGGAATTGGCTGATTGTGCATTGCCGTTGTTGCATGGTGTTGTACCGACCGCTGATCCTGCTGTGGCATTCAAAGATGTCAGTGCGGCCTTTTTGGTTGGTGCTATGCCACGTAAACAGGGCATGGAACGTAAAGATCTACTGTCGGCAAATGTGAAGATTTTCAAGGAACAAGGCGAAGCCCTCGATAAACATGCATGTAAAGACGTCAAAGTATTGGTGGTTGGTAATCCGGCCAATACGAATGCATTGATTTGTTCGAAATATGCACCATCAATACCAAAAGAGAATTTCACAGCAATGACACGTTTAGATCAGAATCGTGCACAGGCTCAAATAGCGGCACGTCTAAATCTACCCGTTAATGCAGTATCAAATGTTATTATTTGGGGTAATCATTCATCCACTCAATATCCGGATGCATCACATGCTATTGTTAATAAAGATGGTAAACAACAACCAGCCAAACAATTAATAGGTGACGATCAATGGTTGCGTAATGTATTTGTTGAAACTGTACAGAAACGTGGTGCTGCTGTGATTAATGCACGTAAAATGTCATCAGCTATGTCGGCGGCTAAAGCAGCCGGTGATCATATGCACGATTGGTTCAAAGGCACCGCTCCAGGTAAATTCGTTTCAATGGGTGTTGTTAGTGATGGTAGTTATGGTGCACCAAAGAATGTTGTCTTTTCATTCCCTGTTACTATTGCAAATGGTAAATGGAGTATTGTACAGAATTTACCAATTGATGAATTTTCAAGGAAAATGCTAGATACTACCGGTAAAGAATTGGAGGAGGAGAGAAGCGAAGCTATTGCCGTTACTGAAGCATGACTTCATAGTAAGCTTTGAAATTGCGTATCACAACGGCACCAGTTGGTTAGTTTTGAAGCTTGCCTCGGACACTCTTTACCTAATTTTCCATTTACTCTTCGATTTATTACAATATTTAGTAGGGCCGGGTGTTGTTGTATAATATAATAATAATAATGCGACTGGTTGTTTTTATTAATCCTTTTCTATTAATTCTATGGAATATCCTACCATCTTTATCTAACTTACCGCGGAACGTAGTCATAGAAACAAAGATGGCACATATAATTGAATCGAATCTCTATACGACAGAGCTGCATTTAGGCGATTCTTTACAAAATTGTACCTAATAATTGTACAAAAACTACAACTCAAGATGATTGCATACAACTTTGATCGTCAGAAGAAAAAATAACTATTGCGGAACGGCCTACAGCGCAATTGATAATATTGCGCTACATTTAACGCATTTGTGGAAATTGTGATATGTTGGCCGGCCTGTTGTATATCAAAAATGGCGTATTATGACATTTCGTTGATAACAGCTCGAGAGGGGGGGCTGTCGTTTCCAATCCGTTTCCGACAACGTTACAGTATTTTCCGAAAATACAAACAAAACGAACAAAAAAACCAGCCGATTACTGATAAGAGATAGAAACATTGACAGAGGGATGACAATTAACCTTCCCCCCGTCGACGGTATTGTGTAATTTTCCAACATGGCAGAAATGGTTGTGTCGTGTTTGTTATGTGACGCGTTAAAAAAATCGTGTTTTTTTGCATATTATCAAATTAGTGTTATTAATTGTTGTCAAAACAGGATTGTTTATTAAATTAGGTGAAAGTAAAACTAGTCTTATATAAGAATTAAATAAACTGATAAACTTATAATATTTAATCTAGCTTTACCGGTTTGTGCTTTTTTTTTCGCGAACAAAAAACAGTGTTTATTTTTGTTATTTCGTTAATTTGCAATTATCAAGTTAACCTAGAGTGACAAAAAAAAACAATGGCGGATTTATCAAAGCCACCTTTCAGCGATATTAAACATCCTGAAGAAGTCATCAGGATGGCTATGAATGATAGTTTAAAATTCGCCGTACTCATCGGACTTATCGAAGTTGGCCAAGTTTCTAATAGAGAAGTCGTCAATACCGTACTACAACTGGTAGGATTTTTTTTTAAAAATATAATTCAATAATAAATAAGTAAATTATATGCGTCCAACGATTTACGTCAATCGATTTAAACTTTCCCTCAGACCATAATCGAATTCTCTTTACATAACAATTTTCTTTGGTTATGTTGTAGTGATAGTTGCTTGTTTTGTCTCAGCCAACTTGACAATTGAGAGGTGTGGGCGTGACTTTCTGATAACCGCTGTAATTATCAATTAGACAGGTGTACACGTCGACAATGATTTAAGTGGGAGGGAGATATAAATATTAATAATGTTAATAGAGAATTGCTGGAAATTAACAAAAAAAAGGAGGATTAAGAAAGTATCTTCCAACAGTCGTAATATCAATGCAAATATTTGTTGTCGAGATCCTCGGGATTTTCCTTAAATACCCCCTTAGCGTTATCATATTTATTATATTATTTTGTTGTAAATGAGATGTTTTTTTATTCAATGACAAACTATAAAAAGATAATAATTGCATGGAATAGTTATAAAACTAGTTACATGATAATTAAACTAATTTACTTATCTATAAACGAATGTAAATAATGGGTTATTTTATTATTATTATGTATTTGATAAAGTGATGGAAAACCAGTTACAACGAGTGAAAGTGAAAATAAGAGTAATAAAGAATCTGATTAATTGATAAAAGAAAAAACAATATTCATCAATAAAAGATTATTAAAAAGTGCCAGTCAAAAATGGTGGAGGCGCCGGGCGATTTGTTTATTATCTATGGATCTTCTAACTATACATTTCATTTGTAGATTTTGGAGATTGAATTCTTCTTTTTTGATCTATACTGTATAAAAGATTTACAGGTGGTATATTTGCAATTTGCACTAATAAAAGCTTTCGAAGAAGATAAGTGATTTTTTTTCTTGAAAAAAGTATTCTTATTCTGTTAGAGAATTCATCTAATTCTTCCGTTTTATTATTTATTCTACAGTGTTTTGTTTGTATTTAAGTGGCGTTTTCTTGGTTTTCATTGTTTGTTTGTTTTCTGTAGTGACGGATCCTTTTGAATGCTGGAATATTTTCTAATAAATTTACTTTTAATTAAGTTTCTTAAGTGGCAAGTGTTGTAGCGATATTGTTCCTGTGTTTCGAGTAAGGCGACTAAATCTCAGAGATTTTGACAAATCTATTGAAACTCACGTGTAATCCTGCGATTAGTCTGTGAGTACGTGTAATAACCCTCTTACAGTAGGGGAAAGTCCTACAGTACCGTCACCCTAAGGTTCACATAGAATAAATTAAAAATGCCTTTAATTAAATGTTCAATAATTGTTGATTTGTGTAAAGAAACTCTTAGGCTATGATGGGAAATAATAAAATATCGATATATTTAGAAATAAACAGTTTTATTAATAAAATTTGGAAATAATGAAAAATTAATATTCCACAAATAGTCCCCTAGTACCGGCCAGTGTGCAAAATATTGTTTAAATAAGGCAATAACCACAAAAATGTTGATTGGACAATTCCGAAATATTGGTACAAGCCTCATGAACCCAAGTTTTGCAATTTACACATTGGACCCAACCTTCTTCGTGAGATTCAAGGCACAAGGGGAAAATTGCAAAACTTGGGTTTTCGTCTGCTTTTTTTTGCCTTTCTAGTAAACTCCTTTTCCAAAAGCACTTATTCTATCATTTAATGTCGCTTTAGGTATATTGTATCTATGTTTCGACTCATCTTCTTGCTTAGCACCTTTTGTATAGCTCTTTGAATATTGGTAGGATCACAAGTGCCTTTCTTTACCTTCGTTTCACCTTCATTACCTGACATCATTTGTGTAGTTACATCATAAAGAAATCAAACCACTTAAAAATGCACTCAAATAGTGGACGGTAGGTACTGGGGGACAATTTTGGGGCCGGTACTGTAGGAAACGGAAAAAAATGTAATGTTTGCTCAGTAATTAAATATAAGGCTTGACGTGTGGTATAAATTATGCTTTATGAAACCTAAATAAGTAATCATCAGTTAACACGTTTTACTTTCGTTGAAATAGCCGAATAACCTTTGATAATAAACCATTGAACTTTACTTATGTATCGTACGTTCATAGCGCGCAACATAAAACTCTGCATTGGCAGTTAACCTGTTACGAGAGGACGTCGCCGCACAGGGCACGTCATTATGAGACCAAACATCAAAAAATGCCACGCACCCTGTATCTTCATTTGGTGCAGAATTTGGGAAACAGTAACTAGCCGGTACTGGATGCCGGCCGCTACTGTAGGACTTACCCCTATCTCTAGAAACCTCGTTTGCCCAGTGCGGTGAAATTAATTTTCATTTGCTCTATTGCAGTCCAGTAAGCCCAAAATTCGGACAGTCATCATATCTACACATTTAACAAATTAATTGATCAACGATTGCCAAGCTTAAAATAAAGAAACAGGGAACGATATACAGAAATTCACGTTTGTAGAATTAAACTACAAAACTACTATTTAATCAAGTATCTATTAAAATTGCTATGATATTTGAATATAATTCCATAGAAACAAGTAAAAAAAGAAGCGCTTGAGGAAAGAAATAAGATTACCTGCTGCTATGTGAGTTTTTCATAAGCTTAAGTATCAATTTCTACAATCAACTTCAAAAATAACGTTCTTCCAGCAGAAACTTTCATTGATTGATTATTTAATGCCGATGATGAATTTCTAAAAACACTAATTCGGCTGAGTTATATAGAAGTGCAAACACCAATCTTCATATTTCTAATTACAAAAATGACGAACTTTTATACAAATTACTTGATCTTAGAGAATGAATAGAAGCCTTTTCTTAAAACTTTCCTTTGCTTTTTTTATTTTAATTAATAATTAACACGAAATACAGCACAATATACTTTTTAATACATCTACGAATTACAAGAAACGGAAAAACGAGAAAAAAAAGAACAAAGAATGTTTGGTCGCTAATTTAGAAAATTTCTTCCTTCTCTCTTTTTTTTTCATTCTTTTTCATGTGAAGTCGTGATTATCTTTCCTATTTTTTATACAAGTTGGCGACATCCCAACTATCAGTACAAAAATAGATAATATGTTCATTTGTTTATGTCCAGTTTATATCTGGACGAAATTTTTATCAATCGAATTGCCCATAGCGACAATGGTTCTAGTGTATTCATTTTGTTATATTTAAATTGTAAATTTAAATATGCCACCCTGGGTGACAAATCGATAATTTCGTGAAACTGTAAATTTTTATATTTGTGGCAAGTAATGATTGCAACAGTTTTTGCTACATGTGTAGAGTATTTTTCCATATCTTCAAAGCAGATGTTCTATATCTTACTTGATACAGACTTTCGTATGTTTTGTTATATGTCAGGGGTGGGCACATACTAGGACAAAGAGAGCCGCAGTCCGGTTTTTCGTATGTTATAAAGAGCCACACAATAGTAACATAGTAATACTTAAATACAGAATTCGAATTTAATTTCAAATTAATATGGTTATATATCAATAAGGGATTTAACTTTTCAATGAGAGCCGCACTTAACCCAACAAAGAGCCGCACGCGGCTCCGAGAGCCGCATTTGCCCACCGTTGTTATATGTAGATATGCTGGTCGGCTCGTTTTGAAAATTTTCTACTCGTAAAATAAAATGCCATTTTTAACCCTTGCATTATAAGTAAATATTATTATATTGATTACACCAGAAAGGGTAAAAAATTGGGGAAGAAAAGCATATAATTGCTTCCAGCTCCAGTCCTAGTCAAGTTACAAGCTTGTAATAATGTCTCTAATATTCAGCCTTTAAACTACTGGTAAATTCTGAGCCGTTGTGGAGACATTTTGAATAATTTTTCAGAGCGAATTTCGACACTATTTTTTTTTAATTTAAAATTATACATGAATAAGAACTACGTGTTTGACTAGAATAGTCTCCTCTAGCTATCTACCAAAAAATGATAAAAATCGATAGTTTCCACCTTGCACAGTTTACTTTCTAATTTATATCAGAAAAAGCAGACCGACAGATAGACAGGTGGAAAAAAATCGAAGAGATAGATTTGATATTATATGAAATCCTCTTTCGCAACGTATAGAACGAAATATATGTATAGGTGTATACATTAATATAAATTAGGATCGCACCTTTTACAGTAATCCAATTTTGCTGCACTCAAATCTACGGATAATCTACTTCATACAATAACGGGATAGATCATGTACTGATCAATCAAATTTAATGGGAATAGTGTAATATAACATCCAGCTTATGTATCGTGTATGTCACTACTTATCAAAATATAGGTGTTGGATTACGTGCATGTATACTATCTGTGTCTCTTGTCAGTGATATAAACACGTTGCTAAATAACATCCACTATATCGTTCATTTAGACCTCTAGGTATAGTTGCGAGGCGTATGAATTTATTTTATTATTATTATTATTATACATTGTGTATGTGTTTTTAAAGTAAGACTGTAAATATTGAAGGCCAACTAGAACGTTGAAATACGAAACTAGGCGGTCGCATGGAGTAAAATCCTATAATCGTTTGACTGACTATTTCCCCAACTATTGTAGTGTACATGTGCGCTATTGCCCAAGGATCGTTGTCTCGATATACTCCCATTTCCGTGACGAGATATACAACACCAGATCGGTTTGAGTTAATTATGCAACGTGGTAAACCCACGGGGCTAAGATACTTATATTTCAAGAAGATATAAAGTTTCCTTTGCATATTTTCTTGCAATTTTCGGTGTGTTTAAAAATAATCTTAAAAATATTGGTTGACTTTTGAAATATATTTTGTTTACTTAAAACTCTGACTTTTGCAGAAAATGACTGTAGCCTATTCCACAATAAACATTTCTATGAAGCGAATCGAGGGTAATCCCAAAACTTGAAGTACAAAAACCGTTCACTTGCTATTATAATTACATCATTTTTAAAGTTGTTCTTTTGTCTATTGTACTATATAATCATCATTCTGATCGATGCATGAAAGGGAGAGCAAGGGTGTAAGAGTTCACAACAAAATCCGCCCACGTCAAACCGTCGCTTTCCTGCAAAAGTTTGAATGGAACATTATTAACCTCTTACCCTTTAGTTTGGACTTGGCACCTAATAACGGATACATATCTCTAAGTACATTTGGCCTAAGATGAGGTTTAACATTTTCTCAAGGAAATGGTATAATATGAGTATAAAAAAACTGTTATAGATAGCGGCTATAAAAAAGCATCGATCAAAATGCCAATTATGTAGAACAGGGGTCTCCAAACTTTGAAGCCTTGGGGCCATAATATTTTTTCGGTATGTTGCAAGGGCCATAACAATTTTAATTTTTCTGCCCACCTAAGCAAACCTAGGCTTTTATTTGAGACTGAATTTCCAGTCGATTTTGCAGTCGAAACTTTGAGTGCTTTAAAGATAAATTTCTATACTCGTTTCTCAGATTTTGTGTCATTTTGAATGAAATTAAGCTTTTTTAAAATCCTTTTGATTCTGACATTGAAACCCTGGCTCCGGAAGTCCAAATGGAAATTATTGATTTACAGTGCAGTGATATGTTTAAGAACAAATATCAAAATTCATCTTTGTTGGAATTTTATAAGAGTCTTCCACTGGCACAATTTGATAATTTGCATAAATTTGCTCGTGGGTTGTTTTCTGTTTTTGGTACTACGTACTTGTGTGAGAAAACGTTTTCCAAGATGAAGTACACAAAAAATGTTTACAGATCTAAATTAACCGATGAGCATCTTAAATCTCTTTTAATAATTGGTACAAGTAAAATTAATCCACAACTACAAACAATTGTCGATGGAAAATCACAATTACATAAATCTCATTAGTGTTTTTTTTTGTTTTATTAGTGGGATTAATTTCAATTTAATTATTTGTTAGTTATTAATATGCTTAAGCTTAAAATACTTAAGTTGAGTTTTCTGCGTCATAATTTCTGTCGTAAAGTTATACCTTGCAAGTAAATAAAACCGAGTAATTATCATTCTGTGTTTTCATTCTCTTCCATTCAACTTATCACAGCAATAGTAACAACAGTAAAACATTGGCTGTCGTGGGCCAGATTGATGACACTAGTCTTAAGCTGTCGCGGGCCGTAGTTTTGAGACCCCTGATGTAGAAGAAAATAGAGAAATGTTCAAGCTTTAAATTATACTTTTGTGATTATCCTTTAGCATTTTCGAATCGAATTTACGTAATAGTCCTTTTCCCGTTACTGCTTACATCAAATTTGGTGTTAACTTGGTTTTATAAACTTTATTTTATCAACAACGCAACATAGATCTCCTTCTCAATAAGGTTTTTTTTTTAATATTAAACGAGTTTTACTTCGCTACTAATTTAGATTTTTTTGTATTGAAATATTCAGAAATTATAAATATCTGATATACTTCAAACTACCTAAAACTGTGTATGCATACAAGTCATTTATTATCAGAACTCCTGAAAATTGGACGCTTCTATTCAACATGCAAAAAAATAGATTAATCCTTACCCTAGATTTACCCATTTAGTTTTTTGCTGTCTCAATTAATTTTCATTTTTTTTTACTAGGCACGGATTATGCTAATTTTAGTTTGACACTGTGCGTGGTACAGTTTTAATATGATTTTAAGAATTCACTTTTTTGCGGTGAACATCATTTAAAATTTCTGGAACGTTTAATAAATTTTCAGACAATTTAGAAAGTTTCTATAAAATATTTTTTACAATTCTTTTTCTCTATAATTTCTCAATTTATCTTTTTTTATCGACTGTTGCAAGTGTCAAGAATTCTTTTTCCTGTTGAAATTTCCAGACAAGCCTTTCTACAATTCAGTGATTTATATTGACTAACTGTTATTGTAAAAGATCGATTTTGTTAGTTTGTTTTTATAATGAATAGCGTTTATTTGATAAGGCAAGGAGTATCATTAACTTAATAATTAGATTATACATACATTTTAGTTGACTTTCTTGAATAATTCACTTAAAATAGGCACTAAGGAGACTGGTAGTGGAGTAGTAATTAACATCATTTTCTTTGCTGTTCTTTATACGTCATATATATGAGACACATGAGAATTTATCTAATAATCGAAGTTCAGTATCGTGATATTCCTCCACTATGGAAGTTGCTTCGTGAACTAGATAATAGCAGGGCACACAGTATAGAAGGTGAAGAACTTTCCATTATAATACGTTTAGTTTCTATGAAATGATTCAAACGTAAGGTCGGATTGAACATTTATACTCTTCCCATAGATCTGGTCAGTTCTTGAAATGTGAATTTGCTGGTCACGAAGTGAAAAATGCTATAAAACCATCTCTTGGTATCTAAAAGTTTTTTGTATTCCACCACAATATTTTAAATAATTCTGCTTTTTTATTACGATAGATCTAGACAAGAGAGCATGCGAGCCACTTTACAAAACTATTAAAATTTTTGAGCGCTTGCAACAATTTTTCCAAGTGCTCTAAAAATGCCTAAAAATAAGAATCTGTACGGTAACAATGCAGTTTTAAAGGGCATATATTTGTAGTCATAATTTATTTATATTAGGATTGCCTTTGTGACTCTACATTTGTCTGAAGTTCAACGCATTTCTGACGATTGAAACGTTTATTTGATCTCTCCTATCAAATATCTTTAATTCTAATCTATTGATTTATATCCACCGTTTCATCGTAATTCTGATTATCTATTCATGGAATAATTGAAAAAGAGTTCCTTTATAGAATTGTGAGGGAAATCTATCGGTACGGATCCAATATTAGCCAATAACATAACTAAGATTGGAATAAATCCTTGTTTCGTGTATAGATTTCGAAAGAAACAAAATATAATAGATTGAAAACAGTGGAATTGTTTGTGGAAAACTTTCAATTTTTGTTTGCTTTGTATTTTCTCCCAATATAGAATCAATTGTTTGATCATATTGAATAACATCAAATACTTCCTACAATTGATTGGGAATTAAAAATTTATAAATAATGCCACAATGTGTTTCAGAATTGCAATTTCCTGTTTATTTTCTATTATATACTTTTGTTATTCGTTAAAGGGTGTTGTCGTCTATTTTTCAGACAATAAAGAGAATATTTTCATACTTTTTAAAAAAAATTTCATTATTATCTTTGTTGATTGTATGGCGTTAATCGCTTAACACCACAATATGTTGTTGAAATTAATTTCTAGATAAAAGTCTGTAAATGTGATAAAAAAAAGCTCGTTAATTGAGTTCATGTTGATCGAATAAACGGATTTTTAGCTAATCTGTAGAATTTAAAACGACGGTTAGACTTTTAGATAATATTTATCTATTTACGCATAATTCGTTTTAGTGATCGGTAATATTGTGATGAGACTTTACAGTTCCAATCTATTTTGTTTCGATCATCTTCTGACTTCGTTTTATTAATAATTTAAGTTTATAGAGAAACTGCTTACTTTATGGAAGATAAATTAGGTAGGGAGTGGTAAATTAGAATTTGGTCTTTAATATTGCAAAATTTAATCATTTTGAAAGCTTATTTTTTTTTAATAATGAATTTCTATGAAATTCTCTTAAATTAGATGTAATTGTGACACAAGAGGCAAATATGTTTTTTTTTATTGAATTTTATATTACATACAATGATTTATAACTGATGTAGGTAGATGAAACCACACAAAAAATATTATTCTAAACAAAATATATTTGTCAATTATATTCAAATGTGCTAATATATACCGTAAGGATCACTAAATGTTGAACCTGGCGAATGTAAAAATCGCCAATGAATTTTAAGATTTGAAGTTGAACTAAAGGGGCATTTTTTTATAATGATACATTTACATCACTTCCTACTACTTTCGAATAACGATAACAGCTCTCTTCGCAGAAATTTTGTTTCTTGGGAGTCTTTTTAATCTAAAGGAGCTAGTGTTGTTTATAACTCGGTCTACTCTGCAAATTACCAGCCCGTCCCTGTTAGATTTCCTTGGATAGAACGAGAAAACAACAAATTTGCGTAAGCAATGTTTGTTTGCTTTTATATATTCCGAATTTTGTAATAATCACATTATTTTTATTTTATTATCAACATGAATAGTGTAAAAGTTGTACATCGAATAGAGTGTAAAAATAGAAAAAAAAACACTTTGTCAATTATTTTACATGTCACATCCATCCCTATATTGTATGTGTGTTTGCACAACATAATAGAAAAGCAGAGGCAGAGAGAGAGAGAGAGGGAGAGAGAGAGAAAGAAAGGATCAATCAATGTTGATCCGATGCTCTAACTCTTTTATGTTGGTTTTGTTGTTGCAGGAAAACGTTGTGGCAATAAGATCATAATAAATTAAAGTTATATATTGATTACCAATAACAAGATTATAAGACAAGGACCTACTTCATTTAAGAGTTTAAAGTATTATTTAGTTAAGTTATCAAAGAACTATTATTTGATGATGTCATCGAATAATCAATTTCTATCTGTCTTCTTTACTCTATTATTTCTACATTGTTACCAGATATTTAAAAAGCTCTTATGTTATAAAAGTTGATTGTTGAGGATTCAACTAAAAACAGATAGATTGCAATTTAAAAGTGCCATTTGTGTACTTACCTACCCGGTATTTTTTTTTTTTGAAATTTAACACTGTTTCGTTTGATTCTGTTATGTTCAACTCCAAAATTTTCATAAAATATTGATCTAAAATACAGCATAAGACAAACTAATATTGTTGAAAATTAACAAAATAGTGTTTTTTTTTTATGTTTTGCAGTACACAATCTGTAAATAGAAGGTTTAATTTTGATTTCACTCAATCTTTCTGAATGTTTCATCAATTTTCCTACGTATCCATAAATGAGGTAAAATAATGATAGAACGGAGCTATGTACTCGATTATGAAAACAATCAAATGTATTTCGCATTTATCAAATACTAAAGTACTCATCTAAAGTTTTCTGTTTATCTTATCGAGTGCTCGACACATTTTATAATGGATTATAGGAAATTTTTCCTTTTACATTTACTTATTTTGAATTAAAACGATCGACCGAAAGTTTAAAAAATTTTTTTTCTATTTTGCGTCAATAATAGCGCTATTTTTAGACTTGACTGTTTAAAAATGGAAAATGTAGTTATTTTTTTCCCTAACAAAATACACAGTAAATTTTGGTAACATATACAACCACTAAAATACATCAATCAAAAAAATCAAACAATGTTCAATTGTTATATCAGTAACACCAACTCCTACCAATTTCCCTAAATTTCAAATCTCGCTTTTTTTTTGTAAAAAATGGCCCAAAATAGGCAAAATAGAAAAAATAGTATAAAAAACTCGTGTCAGAAGTCGTATATTGCACTCGTCCTTTAGAAAAGTTGGACTCGTGCAATAATTGTCGACTTCTGACACTTGTTTTTTAATATACCTACTATTTTCTATTTTGCATCAATAGTAGCGCTATTTTTAAACTTGCTAGTATAAAAATGAATAATGTAGTAATTTTTTTCCCTTAAGGTTGGTAACGTTTTCGTTGTTTTTGACAACTATCAAAAATCATAAATACAAAATACATAGTAATTTTTTTTCTTTGGATTTATCGGGTAGTAAATTGCTTCCTGCATTTCCGGCAATTTCCTTTATTTCAGGTGGAGTACATGAAAATTCTTCACTCCTTGTTAAATAAGCAATGTGGCGAAAAAAACAATTGGCTAAGAGTGAAAAATAAAACAATTGAAAAGTTTCCCTGCTGTATGTTCAATTGTTATATCAGTAACACCAACGCCCACCATTTTTTTTTTGTAAAAAGGGCGGGCACAAGATAGGCAAAAAAATTGTTGGGGAGGGGGGGGGGCAAAATGGGCCCCTTAAGGAAAAATGCTCATAATCTAATTTTATTTTACTCTGTTCACTGTGTTTTAGTCTCTTGACATATATTACGTGTTAATATGTAGCGTCGGTTGAACAATAAAAATTTTTAAATGTGGGGCAAGATGGGCCCCCTTAAAAAAATTGACTATTGTCGTTTTATTATTAAGTTTTATTTTAATTAACATGATACTGAAGTTAGCAGACATTAGACAACTTTTATGATTTTACTCAACAAATAAATAATTGAAAAATTAAAATTAAAAAAAAATACAAGGGGCCAATCTTGCCCCCATATGTTTATAAATACCAAAAATTTTAGGGGGCCCATCTTGCCGCGCCTTCCCCTATAAAAAACTCGTGTCAGAAGTCGTACCTTGGACTCGTGCAATAATTGTCGGCTTCTGACACTTGTTTTTTAATATACTATTTTTAATTACCTTTGTTTTTTTTTGCGCCCGTATTATAAACCTTTTAGCTATTTCAGCGACTACAATCTGAATTAGTGACTTGGTTTTTCTCTTTGAAATAAGATGTTTGGCATCCTCATGGTTTATTTTATTATTTTTTTCGATTTCTTAGGACTAGAATCTGACCGTTTTTAGATGCAACATCTAGTTTCTATCGTGTAAAAAATAAGTATATTTTTTGCTTTACTGTACACGGTTTTGGACCTTTTTAATGAGTATTTTACAATTAAAATGAACGTTTCCATTATTAAAGTTTTAATAATTTGAAAAACATCAAAATTTAGAACGTTTTGTATTCAATTCTTGAGAGTAATCGAACAAGAAGATGAAACATTCTGACTTGTATTTTGTACACGAGCTTACATGAGATCAAGGGAAAATAAATAAAATTTGATAAATCCCGCGTATTTGTTAGTTGTTTGTACAAATTGTCTACAAGGTTAATACATCCACCTCCCCCGTTTATAAGAAGTCGTAAACAAGCGAACAATAAATATATCGTATCTCTATCATACATTATATTCTCTCACTTTCTTTTGCTCCATGTAAATGTATTATATTTCGTTATGCTGTGTGTTAAAGGTGATGAAAATTATAACAAATTTTTTTAGCAATTTCATAAGGTAACTTCAGTTTTTTTCTTTCAATAAATTTTCTGGCTAACTGACAAGATTCTGAAAGCACACTATTTTAAAATGTGGACACATATTCTTTCATGTCTAGGGACTGCATATTTCTTTTGAATAGTTTCACCGTTCTATTGTACCGGACAAATAATTTGTATTGAAAATTGTTTTAAAACGTATATTTTTGCATTATTCCTAGAATTTATTAGCATCTGCTTTAATATTCCAACTTGGCACTCCTGAAAGGGTTAACTGAAGCTTCATATTCCTTGATCATGTCATAACGAAAACGATTGTGAAGATTTTCATCCTATTTTTATCCTATTATATTTACATTTGTTAACAAAACCAACATCCGGATCAGTGCGAGATTAAACCATTTCAGCTCAGTGGACAAATCATTTTTATTCCAAATTGTATTATAGTAGAAATTACAGGTTGGGTTACGTGTATCCCCAATTTGGAGATCACTATTCTGATTATTCTATTAATTTAAATTTTATACTAAATATTATATAAAAGGTTTATATAATGGTTTATTTAGAGAGTAATACAATAAAATAATACAATCCCGGATTTGTAATGAGGTGGAATGAAGCCTATAATATTATTGTTGTCGGATGGAATCTTTTGTTAAACGTAACGGAGGAAATTATGAAACTCGAAATATTCTCTTTTTTGTATTACAAAGTTGAAGAACAATTATTAGAATAAATACACAAACTCGAACATTACTAGTAAATTCTAAGATATCTTATTGTGAGAACACTCTTTATTGATCTGTTTGGCGTCTGGTTTGTTGTGATTTATCCGTTAATAGTTTGCAAATGTTATGGAAACATAAAAAGATAAATATATTGTTATAAAAACTTAATATGCTTAAGTGATTGCGTGATTGTAATAAAGTCAATTTAACTCTATTAAAATGATTCTTAAACTGTAATAATTATGATCGATATGATATAATCTAGCTGAATTCTAGGTGAATAATTTGGTAATTTTGGCGGATTAAAAATGAATTTAACGCATCCACATTTTTTTATAGTTTTTTTTTAGACATTCTTAATTAGTCTGGTATTGAATTTTTAACTAGTATTGGAAAACAAATCAACCAATACTATTGTTTGACACTCCTACCCTGAAATACACAATTAGATTTAATTGCATGGCCACAGCCAATTCAATCCTGGTAACAAATTCTACATAAATAATCCACCAGTAACAATAACAACATGAATAGAAACAATGCTACTGGAAAAGCACAAACATATTTTAAATGTAATGGAAAAGAACAAATGATGTTCGTTTTTTTTTGAAATTCTTCAATGAAACAATTTTGTTGATATTCTCGAACTATATTGTTGATAAGGCTGATATTAAATTCCTAATAGTTTGGTGGGGTATAAGTTTAGAACAACTACAGGAATTATACAATTTACATCAGGAATTTCTCAATTCTATTCGATATATAGGGAAAAATTATCACATATTCCTCTTTAACTTATACTTAAAAATTTACTGATATTAGACGCCTAGCAAACTTCGAAAAGTTGTCTGTTAAAACTTAAACTGTAAATAACATAAAGTGGAAGAAAAGCGAACGGCAAAGCTCCACGGTTTCAAGAAATGCCTTTTCACATAACACCTGAAAACTAAGAAAAAAAAAGCACAGTGAAATTGTGAAAGTTAGAAAAAAGCTGCTTTGTATAAAAGAATAGGATGTAAATGTATCTGTAATAAGCAAGGCAATAAAAATTGTTTTTAGAGATGACAAATGGTCCTGTTTGTTATAATATTCAGCCCTACAAATTGATAATATTGATTAGAAACTTTGGAATTTTTTCTATCCAATTAGATATCAGAATGAATTCATGTCATAGAAAAGAAAATTAAGATTTATGAGATGGACATTTCTCCACACTGAATAAAGATACAAACTCATTTTGACCAAAGAGTACTTTTGTAGCTAAATTCTTGCGATAATTAACTAGAACGTTACTAACTTTCTTTTTAGTTAGGTGAAAAGATTTTTTTCTTAATACTAACAGTTGAAAGTTGACTTTACTTTACTAATATCTTAATGGTAAAGTAACACTTTTCTTCACTAGTGAAGAAAAGTGACTTTTCTTCACTTTTGACTTTTAGTTTCTATTGTGGGACAAAATCGACGCAATTTTTTTCTCAATATCACACATTTTTAACAATTCAAAAATACACAGATTAAATTTTGGAATATAAAAAAAAATAAACAAAAAACTGAGAATTAAAATGCCTCTATCTTCAATTTAATTATATATTAATTATTCCCAGTGATTCAGTTTAAATTAATTTCGGTTAATTTGAATTTAAATTTCGATTAAAAACAATTGCGTCTACCACAGATCGTCTAAAACCCTAACTGAACACAGCAACTGTCCCGGTCTGACTGTTCGGCTGTTCAGCGTAAAAAAAATAACAATAATAACAATGGCCTTCTCGAATTGTCAAATACATAGAAAATATACATATATTTTAATATAATAAAAAAAATTGGGACGCGTGTTTCTTTGGCTTCTAGAATGTCAAAAATGTAAACAAATGTTTCTATTTTTATATATAATAAAATTCTAGACATTAAATATATACAGGATGTCTCGTAAGTAATGGACCACCTTGTAGAGTCTGATATGAAATTAAATCCTGATTCGAAATGTCTTTTATCATTTTTCGATATGATGCATAGATAATTTACTATTAATTAAATTCAATAACCATTCAGGTGCGTGCTATAGCAGAGAAAGAATTGAAAACATAAGCGCTTGAGTGAGCGATTTGACCCGCGGCAGTTTGCTTCTTCGATTCAGAATTTAATTTCCTATCTGTCCCTACAAGGTAATCCATTACTTAGGAGACAGCCTGTATATATAAATAATATAATAAAAAAAAATGATTAAATCAAAGGTCGTTAGTATTAAAAAAATGTTGTACTTTACACGGTGGGAAGTGTCTTTTCACACTCGCGGATTTGGATCACTTGGCCTTCGGCCTGAACTATCCGCTCTTGTGAAAAGTGTCACTTTCCCACCTTGTAAAGTAAATAACTATTGTACAATCGAAAGAATCCGAGTTGAAAAATAAAGCTTGCTTTCAACTCGATTTTATACGATTCTATTATTATTTAACTTGGTTTCGGCTTGACAAGAACCTAGCCAGGCCGTAGAATCAATTCTAATTTTAACTGGATTCGTACATGGCTACTTTTATTTGGCTTGATTTCACCTTGTTACATCGTTTCTAATTTGGTGTGAGCTGCGTGTCCATTTAAATTTTATCTATCTTTCGATTATGATTGTTTGAAAATACAGCCAATATATTATAAACCGGCCATTTTTGGGTTTTCTCTGGTCATAAACTTTCTTACCTAAGTAAATAGCGTTATAAATTGCACTTCAGGCTTCCTATATCCCTTATATCTCTTTCTTCACATATATCGGGCTTAAATTTTTGGATTAAAATAAATTAATGTCGACTTGGGCCGCAATCAATACGAAATCAAGCCGAGAAATTCTGATTTCAACTGGATCGAAACTACAACGGCATTCAGTTGATCTCAAATTTTATTTTGCGAGGAAGTGCGGACTTTGTCCTTTAAATAGTCCGTTAGTTTACAAATATTATGGTAGTATGTTGTATATTATTGGTTATATAAATAATCTTGCATAACGTTCTTTGCAAATATTTGTTATTGGTAGTTTTATGTTGCAAGCCGACTGTATATGGCGGTCTACACTTATTGATCCGGACATGTCGACAACATTGTCTAAAATGATATCATAAGTTTTTTTCCTATTTTATTTTTTGGTTTTTATTAAATTTCTGCGAATTTCGTGGTAAAGAACTTTAGAGGTTGAAGAACATTCATCTCTTAAATTACTTTCATATTGTTTCAATATAACGATGAGTTTATCAAAGAATTGTCTTTCTAGATTTGATGGAATCTTGTAGTGCAGTTTCAAGAGAAAAGCGTAAATTGCTATTTAAATTGAGTTCATCGTAAAATTTAATATTTCGTTTATTTTTAGTAATCGATCATCTTTAGCTTAATTCCTCACTGAACAGATGAGCAATTTAACGAGAATAAATCGACATAGAAATTGGTGATTTTTATTCAACAACGAAACGATTAAACTTTATTAATAAAGGGTGGAATAAAAAATAGGGACAACACAGCAAGCGAGATAGGGAATTTGATGGAAAACTAACCAGCTTTCCCCGACGATGAATGTTTTACTTTTCCCTATCCTCGTTCTCCCTTCATTCCTTTCTAGTCGATTTTAATTTAAAAGTTATTCATGTTATTCTTGGTTATTTATTATGTGGAACGTCTTTTCTCCCCATCTATAACAAAAGGTGATGATGAGGTGGTGAATAAGATGAAGCGAACAAGTAAAACGTATAATAATTATTCTTTAAAATAAAAATAATTGAACATTATTGTTCGTGAAGACAATTTATTTTGTAAAGCTCTGTTTGAAATGAGAAATAAAAAACAACGTACAAAGAACTGGAATGTTTTCATTGATTAGCTATGCTTTAGTAGAAAAGGCGTAATAATAGCCTTTAATGATTATGGTGATCATGATGAAATTCCTCGCATTTTTCCTCATTCTATTCTGTTTTATCTATCGTTTTTCTGTTCCTGTGGTATGTTTCAAATCCATTGAATTCCCTCTGTCTTGGTTGATGCTCAGAAATCACGTTTCTGTGTCAACATTTGTTATTTCTCAATCTTCTACATACAAACACTGGAAATTGCATGTTAATTTTGTGGAACAAAGGATTCTTTCATTCTTATTGATTCGTATTGATTGTAGCAATAATTTATCATTATTCGACCTTTGTATGTCTTTTAAACATTTAATACTTTATCACAATTTAACCTTCGATTTTTTCTTTTTTTATTGATAATATAAAGTGGCCGAAGACCTGAAAGATAGGGCGCTTTTATCGATAAATAAATGTCTATAACGATCGTATCTTGACAAATCGGAAACCCGACAAGGGGATGGCGAAATAGATAGCTGTCATCATTTTTAAGGGTTAGATTCTCATAACGGTTTTTTTGCTGCTGAAGTAGATTTAATATTAAACATATTTTTGGTATGATTATAAATCATAATCGAAATTGAAAATATTTATATAAATATTTTCAAGTGATAAAATATAATAAAAAGATCGTTTCAGAAATTTTATTCGTTATTCGTACAAATTACTGATTTAATTAATTATAATCAAATGAAACGTACCAAAATTTCTGCTACGTTAGGAAACTACATCATCATGTATATTCAATTCGTAACTTTTATGTCATATCATCCTTCAAGCACTCATTAGAATTTAGAACAAGTTATAAGTGTAATGTAAAGAAGAAGTGCTGTTAGGTTAGATAAGTAGGCACTTTTAAGAGAAAAATGAGTGAATAGATGCTTTGGAAACTTGAATGGAACAATTCGTTTTATTCGCAGTCTATTAGTGTCTGTAATGATTCGTTCGAAAGATGCATTCTCCTAATTTTATATTTTCTAGAAGATCTGACAGCAACTCACAAAAATGTGATGCTTTCTATTGTGAAAATGTGATTAATCTTAAATATCTCGCTTATAAATAATTCGAGCACTTAAACAACAATGTCTTCTTTTGATCCGAAAAGTTTTCTTGTTTCTAGTTAATTGGGAAATATGCGACAAATCACAGTAACAAAGAGGAAACACTGATATTGATTCAACAGACTACTTTTGGCACAGTAGAATTGTTTGTAACGAGCACAATTCATTGAATGAATCGATTTTATAGGCGACACGATATTGCTTTTAATAAAACGATTTTGCTGCAATCTGCAAGTTAAAATCTTCAATAGTAAACAAACTTGTACAAATGTTTCTATTGTGTTTTTATTTTCAAGACTGAAATAGCTGATTTTAAGATAAAAAAAGCCACTTTCATATCGGAAACAGTCCTTGTGGATTGTTCAGAAAAAGGCGAGATATCCGAGATTGATGAGTTACTCTAGTTGTATTATTAGGTGTACAAATGAATAATACAAATTATTTTAAGTAGTTATGAAATCAATTTTAAATTGAATAGATTTTCACGCTCTTTTGTGATTATGCAATGTTTACATATAGTTATTAAAACAAATATATAGATTGGCGAAAGGCCCAACATAACTTTCAAAAGTGTTCAATTCAGTACAGTCGAAAATGGCAACACATAAGGTGCATTGTATTCTTTATGAATTCGAACAATGAAAAAATGCTGCAACAGCTTGCGAAGCGATTTGTTTGTTTCTCGGCGAAGCTGTTGTATCGTACGATGTATACGCATTTTGGTTTAGTGGTTTACAGGCTGTAATTCTAATCTAATCATCAAGCAACTCCCTAGAGGCGCTGGAAGTGCGACAACGATCATTTGAAAAAACTGCCAGCTGAGAATTCGGCACAATCGCAAAAGGAGCTTTCAGTACAGCAAACGATTTCCAAACGTCTACAGAAGAGGTGGAAGATCCAGGAAAAATAAAAATGGGTTCCGCATGAACTCACTGAAACAATCAACGAGTGGTAGCATGCCTTTCCCTTCCCAATAAGCAGCGTCGAAAGTCTTTCTTGCGGAAAATCGTAACGAGCACTGAGAATCGGATACTCTATGAAAAGTTGAAGCGCAGAAAGTCATGGTTAAATCCCGACGAATCATCAAATTTGGTCGAAAAACCAAATCGTTTCGGAAATAAGGTTCTTCTATGCACTTGGTGGGATATCAAGGGCGTGCTTTATGATGAATTTTTGGAACCGCCCATATACTGGCAAAGGAGAATGTCGAGTCGCCAGGTCACACATTGCTTCCAATACAAAAGACACCAAAATGAATCGTAACTGGGACGTCTTGCAGCACCCGGCGTATTCACTATTCCGAATATGGCTTGACGACTTTATCGTCTTCAAAGATGTAATATTTTTCCGAGATGGATCATCACCTGCCTGAAAGATGACAAAGTTATAGAAAGCAATAGCGAATACTATTGTAGCTGAAAAAATTGGATTATTCATTTGTACATCTAATAAATATCACGAAAAATCCATCTGTGCTATATTATTTTATATTGATAAGATGACCTCGTTTTAATTCTAGGAGATTTATGTCAAAAATGTACTTCAATGTAAAGATAAGGTGGCCTAGTTCTGACTGAAACAGTCCCCCGGCAGCATAGCGCCAATGAATTAATTAATATCCGAGTAATATAAAATAGTGTGTAATTTATAATTCAATTACAGTTTAATTAATATATTGTGTAAATTGCATGCAATAACAAACGGTATAATTACGAATTATTGAGAAAATTTCGCAAAAAAAAAGAAATTCCAGGGGTTTTCTTACAGCCCTGACCATTGAATATTGTAACACATTTTTTTTATATAAAATTTCAAACGATTATAGTTGAGAATTATATTATTACAAGAATGGTTTATACAGGGGACCAAATTCATCTAGGTACATTAGAAGAAAAGTGGGATGAAGACTCCTCCTATTCACGGCATACGATAGAACAATTGTGTGGGTCAGGTAGGTCGAATAGGAGGAGTTTTTTTAATGTTTATTAATTAGACGCCCACTGTTGTTAATACAGCAATATCAACAAACAAGTGTTGTTTGTTTTCAGAATCAAATTTTAATCAATATTTATTAAAAGACCAACTTATATAATCACGAATTAAATCCGTACGCAAGTAAATTGTTTAAAAATTCATAAATACCAATTATGGAATTGCAAAAATTACAAAAGAAAACGATTCATTACCAACCAGACAAAACTATCTAATAAATGAACATTGAAATGAAAAATCAGATGCCTAGTTACTTTATTTTCGAATTATCAGATAATAGTTCTAAGAAATTATACATTGTGTGCAAAATTCTCTTTTAATCCCATTGACGCCAACTGGCGTCTAACTAGATGTTATGTCTATCTAACAACGGACTATTAAATTGTTTGTAACTTTGAAAAGAATAAGACATATCTTTGTCTATAGCATTTACAGCATGAGATGTACCTAGTTGGCTGTGGACAATTTTCAACACTCATAATGGGTACGACAAGGACAACAGATATTTGTTGATATATCTTGCTTTATCAGTTAAATTAAACACGTATTTATAGCAACTATTAACCTTGACTAAGTATGCGTATCTTAACAGTGGGAGGTGTCTAAATAATAAACATAAAAACCTCCGACCATTTGACGTACTTTGACCACATAATTGGAGGAGGAGCCTTCCTTCCACTCTTCTTCTAATGTACCTAGCTACATTAGTTTTGCTGTATATTAAGTCATTTATGAAAGTGTATATATAGGCAGACTGAAAAACGTCGTATATAGATGTAAAGCGGATTAGAACGATTTTTCTAATTAAATTTCTCAACTGTATCTACAAAGAAAACGACCAAAAATAAAAACGAAACGAAACGTTAACCAAATCGTAGCTTGTATTCTAATTGCTTGATTATCCCATAAAACAACCGTACCTCCAATTGAATGCAATGGCTAGTGCAGCTGGTTATTGGATAACAATTAAGGCTTCGTTGCATCACTGTAATCCTATTGTATTATGTCATATATTACGCTTTTTTTCTCCAACATAGACCCATGCAGCCAATCAATGAGTTATATTCTTGTTTTCGCGTATAGCATACAGCGTGTCCCAGCTAAGTGTTCCACCTCAAATATCGCGTTTGATTGTGAATTGAAATGGAAAAGTTTCTAAAGATATTGGACTATAATGTCTATATTGCAATTGACCGAAACGATTTTCTTTCTAGTTATAGTGGAAATGCCAAAACGTCTTATAAGGTTTCGAAAATTACTCAATATTAGGAAACCAATTAATTACCTACAATGAATACTGCGAATGAATTTCATTTAAAAATAATGTTTTCAATTGAAGTATAGACATTGTAGTCGAATTTATTTAGATACTTTTCCATTTGAATTCACAAATAAACGAGATTTTTGAGATGGAACACTTAGCTGGGACATCCCTGTATGTAAGATTAGTAAAGATGAAAAATCAAGGATCAAATTGTAGAAATTGTAGAAACTTGCCTATACGAGTTAGATAAAAAAAATCATCAATCAACAAAAAATGTTGTAAAGATATTTGATATCTTATTTAAATCATGTGTTAACAAAAAAGTTCTGTCTCTATTCGAACAAAACAACAAATCATCTATGTGTATTGTTGAACATGAGATAATGGATTAGGCAATTTTTTTTCTGATCGTATAATTTCACGATTACCTTGAAAATATACCTGCTAACTTTTTTTATTTCTTCCTATTGAAGTCCTTTACATTAAAGTAAAAGAAAACTTTACGAATCAGAATAATTATTAGCATTTTGCAGTTTACTGTAGCATGTGTTCAGAGACCGAAAAGTCGCAACTAGCCCTTTAATAATAGGCCAGCAGGATGTATTGTTTTGGCTTTTTTTTTGTCAATGTTTTTTGATACGTTTCTGTTAGTGTTGAAATAAAGAACCAATTGGAATATGCGCTTTTCTTATCAGTTATACGTGTTTAGAGCTGCGGTACTTTGAGTAGAGACCTTATACAGGCTGTTCCACCTCAAATATCTCGTTTGTTTGTGAATTGAAATGGAAAAGTATCTAAAGACATTAGAGTACAATGATTATACTTCAATTGACCGATACGGTTTTCTTTTTAGCTGTTTTGGAAATGCCAAAACATCATATAAGGTCTCGAAAATGACTCAGTATGAGGAAAAAAATCACCTGCAATTAATATTGCAAATGACTTTGATACTACATTTTTTTTCTCCTATAAATTTCTAATTTGTAACTCAAAAAAAAATTATGGGAAAGTGCGATTCGCCTGGCGCCTCCACCATTCTGCACGATGAATTGTTACGTCTTTGATCTGAAATACAGTCTTTAATTCGAAATTTTGTTCATTCACGATATTCATTGCAGGTGATTGGTTTCCTCATATTTGATTTTGACGTAATCTTTTTCCATCAATGAATAGGTTTTTGATCCAGAGAAGCTCTAATTAATTTTTGAGCAGCAAATGAGAAGTTTTTAAACGAAAAATATGATTTTCATATCAAATTCATTCGCAGTATTCATTCCTAATATTGGGTAATTTTCGAGACTTTCTAGGACGTTTTAGCATTTCCAAAATAGCTAGAAAGAAAATCGTGTCGGTCAATGGAAATATAGAAGTTGTAGTCTAATATCTTTAGATGCTTTTCCATTTCAATTCACAAACGAGATATTTGAGCTGGGACACCTGTATATATATAAAATATGTAAAGTAGACATATGCGGAGACAGATTTGGTCCAACTTAATAAAACCTCTTTTGGACCGAGTTGGAATGATCACGAAGTTACTATTAAGTTTGTTCCAACGATATTTGCGATAGTTATCAATTTGCTGATATCCTGCAAACAGAAACAGTAAATATTTCGTACTGCATACTTTTAAAAATTATTATGTAGCATAAATGAGGTTGAAGCGTTTTCGTTTTTATTTGTTGCATTTAATTTATTCGGAAACGAAAACATAAAATTTGGGAGAGTTAAGTTTACTAACTTAACTTTTGAAGCTTAAAATAAGGTATCGATTATCCAATATTGTCAACATTTTACCTGTAAGCACATTTTTAAGTATTTACTTACTATATTTTTATTTTGTTAAATTTAGCCTTAAAAGTCCAATGTTCTGCCGAGAGAGCTTGCTATTGGGGCCTTTTTTTCACTACAATATTGGAGAATGTTTCTTAGACAAAATGATTTATGTAACTATTGAGAATAAAATAGTAATAATTGTGCTGTCAATACTTTCAGTACAAAAAATATGCGTTAAAATATTTTTAATTCTTGCAAAATTTAAATCAAAATACATCGACCTACTTTTTTATTTATTTAATATATTTATGTCCGTTATTGTATAAATAATGAGTAAAGTTCTATTGTTTTCTTCAGTAGATTTAAATATTGGTAGCAAATATTGATAATTTATATCACATTCATCATTTTCCTGCCATCACTTTCTTGGTAATTTATTCAGCTGAGATACGTAATCGTATACGTACTATATTATAGGTGCTTGTCAATATAGCGTCGTGTCTTTTTAACGACAAAATCGTCATTCTTTTGATATAATAGGATTCTCCTAATGATCAGGACCCTAATCTCTTAGGAACTCTTCAGAAAATGGCTGGAAAATCATAAATAAGCCATTAAAAATATAACCCAATTTTCAGTTCAAATTTTTGGGTTGCTATTTCTTTCTTTTATTAGAGAATCATCCCAAACCATTAGATAATCGAAAATTTTCATAGTAATTAATGTATCAAGGGCGTTATGAGACAAATAAGGCCTGAGTGTCGACAGTGTACGGCCTGAGGGCTGTACGTCGACCGAGGGTGTTGTACCCATAACGCCCGTGGTGCATTCATGAGTTTATGCCATAAGTAAAAGAAGCAATTTAACTTTTTTTTAAAATTTTTTCTTTGACAACTGAAAATTTGAGGTTGTTATCACATGTTTAATGACAGCAAAAAAGTTGTTTATCATAGCAACGCGCCTTAACAGCGGGCTATTATTTTTCATAACGCCATCGCAACGCCATAATTGCCCGTTGTCAAGTAAACAATTATTATTTACTTATTAATGCGATCGTTTTGATATCTATTAATGGTTCAATAATATAGACGAATGACATAAAATTTATTTTGTGCTGTTTTGTCACATTCTTTAAGGCATTGCGGAAACTTGCACTCCACTTTTTCCGGTAGGTTTCTATTGATTTGTATGACCTGCTGACTGATTGCCAGTGCACGCGGCTTGTTCTTGTAAACACGTCAATTCAGGTATCTTTGTAGAAAAAAATCATATGTGGACAAGTCAGCGGCCTTAGTGGAACATAACACTTCATCGAAACTCAAAAAGAGATGATCGGGAAACAGTTATTGTTGCTCTGACAGTGTTCCACATACTGTTTGAAACTTGTCCCGATAATGGCCCATCATCACCAATCTTTAAGCTTGGGGCTATGCAACGTTTTCTCGTGAAATAATGTAAATAACAGTGAAATAATGTAAATAACAATGCCGCTTCTTTCTAAAATGAAAGAATAGTACCCATTCTAGAACCATTGGGTTCCTGTGTCTCACTGTGTATTTTGTAGATAATTAAAAAAAATTATAATTAATTTCATAGCTTAAAAAAAACATAATCCGTAAATTAGTTCCATTTAGTTCATTACATACTGATAAAATCACACCCAAAGTAACTTTGTCCGTGTAGACATATTTTTCATTCAACTTATGTTGGTAAATTTTCGCCAAGTAATAAATCGTCTATGAAATCATATTTTAAAGCGAATTTAGTTTTAATGGATAAAATATTGTTATACTACAACTAGAAAATCTCCCAGGAAGACAATGTATAGCATTTGTTCCTAGTTTTATAATAAATATCGGCCTCTATTCTATTTTGTAACATTATTGACCGTAACAATTCACCACCACAACTGGGAATTTCATACAAGGCTTCTGTTGTTTATGTTTCCGAAGGGTAAGTGTGTTCAAAATAGGGATGGAAATTCTCTTATGGGAGGTGTGAATATAACGGGCGCTTTTTATATCTATGGGTTGTATTGAGGTACAAATTAGCTTTAAGGATGTGATCGTGGTACTCAAATAATGCTGCTTTTGGGCTATTAGAAATTTCTAAATCAATAACGAAGATTTTTATAAAGAATAAAATGCTATAGATTTGGGGACACACTGTATATTTTCGATATAATTCACAAATTTATGTATGAGGGGTTGATTTTTTGAACAAACGCCAGTTTTAACGAAGGAAATTAGGACACACCCTTTAGTTGAAAATAACAATAACATGCCATTTAATTTAATTTATAAAGTATTGAAATGTATTCTAAATATAATTCTAATGGAAGGAAAGGGTTGGCTAATAAGTTATTAATATTAAAATTAAACAATAGCAGTTGAGTTGTTGTAATAAGTACTTAAATGTATTTGTTACTATTGAAAACACAAAGGAAATAGCCACAAAGCCATTTTGTAATACAATTTGGTTAGATTATTCAGCTACCCCCCCAGAAAAGCCTTCATAATTCAACTCATATAAGTTCTTGTTATATATCTTCCATTCTGTCTAAAGAAATTTAGAGAGATAGACTTCTATACGTTTATATTCTAATAGTTTTTTGTTTGTTTAATTCATGAAACGAATACGTTTCAACCCTTATTTATCTGCATATTTGTATATGATTCTTTTGAAATTGTGCTGTAAAGATGATAACATGGGTAATATGTATCTCTTTCTCCTCTGTTGATTTCATTCCTTTGTTATTTTGAAATTGCAACCGTATATTGGGGATGTTTAATTTTTTGTATGTGACCGAAATACTGGAATTAAACAAGGAAATTGATGTTTTTTTTGTTGAATTTTTAATTCCAGTTTTCATATTTTTTGCGATTTTTTTTTTATTTATTATTTTGCATTCTAATGGCCATCTATTTTCATTCAAATATTGCTGCAGGTTCTTTATTCTCATTATATGGTGTTAATTAATTGAATTTTTTTAGGTCACTATTCCATAAGTATAATAATGTTTATCTAATCAAACGTAATAATAAATGCACTACTCTGGAATGCAAGTAGTATAGGGGATGGGGTGTGTATGTGTGTAGTCTAAGAATAGCGATCGATAAAATGTCAGCGTCCTTGACCTGAACCTAATCATTAATAAATAAAGTAAATAAAAAATTAAAAAAAAATACCTACGGCTACCGAATAAGAATTGAAGTTATTAAAAATTTTATTTAGGTACATTCTGCTACGTTGAATAATAAAACGTGAAACATTGTACGGTTTGAGACAAGAAACACTTACCAAAAATGTACGTAAAATGTAGATTTTATTAATTCTTACTACAAATAATTGCCCCCCAGTGTTAGCCGTTGCGATGGTTTTTTATCTCGTAAGAGTAAACTCTGTGTTTCTCCAATTGTTGACTTTTTTTTTTCTCTTAAAATCTGCATACCTTTAAAAAAACAAATAAAAAAGTCAAGGGCGCCACAAATCAACAATTTATTATAGAATACTCGGGCTCACTTTTAAGCCTATTTCATGACATTCAAAGATCCACTGTTGTTGAATTGTTGAATTGTGCTGTGTTGACTTTTTTTGTTACAAAGGGGAAAATTAATAAGTTTTCCAAAAAATTTCCGTTTGAGGCTATAGCTCATTACCATTGGACACGAATGTGAAAGGATTTCCTTCTTAAAATGTTCAATTAAACTCAACAACAGTGGATCTTTGCCCGTCGTGAAATCGCCTTAATGCTTTGATTCTTTCAGTTGTCACATATTGTAATTTCTAATGTTTTCCTCTTTCTTAGGGTGCTTACTCGCTTTTCAAGTGTACCAGGCGATTTTTTAACGGCTAAACAACACTTTTACGAGTTTTAGAACGGTCGAAACGGTTGATGGTATTTACAGAGGGAGACTTTTCTTATTATTATTTAATAATCTTTACTTATCTTCTTATTGTTTGCTATAAACGTCCCACTGTCCTGAAATGTTGAAAAGAACCCGATATTTTAAGATTACTTCTATTGAATTTTTTACCCATCGCCAATATGACTCATGAAAATTTCTAGAACTTGTCATAATACATCAAATATCATTTATTTATGAATAATTTATTGAAATGGAAAATATGTCAGTTCAAATTGTAGCGCTTGTTTCAGGAGATATTGAACATATTTCAGGAAAACATCATATTTGTTGCTGGTAGCGCCATCTGTTCAGTTTTATTTTCAGGATTCATTCTACAGTTGGTGGGAAATTCCTGGAGATTTTCCGTTTGTATGTCTGCTGACGGGTACAAGGTGGCGCTAGTTATTTCGAGATCAACCCCTTTTAGATTTTTAATTTAGAGGGCGTTGTTTGTTTATTATTTTAGTTGAAATCAATAAGTGATCTCATTTATTAGGGATTTGTTAGATTAAGGGATGATATACAGAATTTCACCACCTTTTGAATCCTATCGATTTGTCTACTTTCCCTAGAAAATCAACAAAAAAAAACATGAATCTTGAAGTAGTTGTTTGGGGATAGTTATTTGAAATGTCACAATTCTTTTCTGAGATTTATTTTTTCAAGGGATGATTCATTGAGAAGGTATACTATAGAGAACATTGAAAAATCGGCCAATTTTTTATATTGAGAAATTTTTAAACAGTAAAATACGTGTGCTGTTATAGTTCGGTAGTTTCAACTTTGTTTTTCGTCTTTTCTATTTTCACTCGACGAATAGAAATAAAATCGAAACTAAGTGATGATTGGGGGAGTTGTTTGTGTATATTTCTATTACATCGTACCTCAAATTGGATGTGAATTTCTCCGGTCAGCGAGTTTGAATTGCTCATTAAATTAATGATCTGTCAAGGTTAAACTACCTATACGTAAATCAATGAAATATGGATGCATACACATGTACAACTATATTATGTTGGTCTATATATGTATAGATTATAATGGGGTTGTTATTGATCTATCTATCATTTCATCTTATTATCAGGAATGAAAGGAGTATTGTTATATAGGAGTGTTTTGTTGTCAAAGGCTATCTCAAATGTGCCAACTTTGTATATTTGAAAATTGAATTCCATACAAAGGATAATAAAATATTTATTTTTAAGTCTAATTTTTCTTGTGCTCTCTAAATTTAATCAAATCATTTTTAACCTGCTAAATTAGGGAAAAAGACAAGATATACAAGTATTTCCGCTTCGGTGTGAATGTTTCTTAATTTACAATAAAACCGGGAAAGCTTATTACGAGCTGTAGGGCTAAGCTTTCTAGCAACTGCCAAAGTTGCTAAATTGGCAACATTATAAAAAAAATTGTAGAATTTGTAGGTTTCACTATTTAAACAAATTTGGGGATGTTTATTACATTAAAGTTGCTTTGAGTAAGTTTTTTTTTCGACGAAACAACGTACACAATGGCACTTTCTTTGTGAAAGCAGAGATTTCGACTTCGTAATGCACTTTTCTTGTTTCGCTTACAGTAAAAAGGGTTTACATTTAAATAAAAATCGCCATAATAAACAACCCTAATTCTCTTCACATACTGTGAATTCTCAACATTTATGTGTTAATTATTTTATTTACATATTCCAGAAAATGAACATTTTATCTGAACAAAGATTTTTCCCTCTCCAAGTGGTTGCTTAGCAACATCTAAAATCTACTGTAATTTGGTATATTTGCTAGCACCACACCTGAAATGAAATTGTATATTTCTATACGATCACGGATTTCTAAAAGAGTGATTAGATTTGTCGTGAAAGAACCACTGTGTAATACAAGCGACCATAATGATATTTATATTTGATCGAATTCGGGAAAACTTCTGTTTCGCATCTATTCATTCTATCGTTCTCCAAAATACACAGCATTAATTCAATTTAAAAGTTTTATTTTGTTGTTGTTTTCTATGGTTTCCATTTTCTTCTGCTATATTTTTTATTCATGTTGAATAGAAAAGCTCCATTAAGGACAAAACCAATCGAAAGAAAATCCCTGAAAACGACAAATAAGATCCTGCAGGAATCTGTCCTTTAAAAAATTCAGTTTGTTTGTAAACGAAAATCGAACCATCCACCTTTAATACACAAAAATTGAAATGTTTTTACTGTTCTTAAAACGAGTCAAACGAAAAACGAGGCGAAGTTAACAGAAAAAAATAAATAACATTCAACTAAATCTAATTAGATCTTTTCAAAATTCAATGTTAATGTAGAGAAAATTAAGTGGAAAATCACTTTTTTTCTCTCTTGTTATTCTTCATGTTTCTCTAACTAATCTTGTTTGAATACTGTCGTTAATTGATTGTGTTGCCATTATAAAATCAGTATTTTCTACTGTGAACCAACAATTTTATTTTTGCAGCCTTTATAAGAAAACAATGTTGTGAAATTCATAATTTTATTCTAAAACTGGTATAATCGACAAATCCTAATCGTTATGGATGCGAAACATGAAAATTCCATTTCAATTAACCGCAGATGTTTGTCGCATATTTCTCGGTCTTCTATTCTATCTTCTGTTGTGTGTGCTGTCATCCACACGGTTTTTTTTTTGTGAAATCCCTGGAAGACAAGAAATGAAATTGTCGAGTATATGAAATGTTTTTACATAAATATAGAACGATTCACCACAGTGAAAAAGAAATATAGTATAAACAGAATTGTGTCTATGAATTGGAAATTTTTATCAATTTTATTTGAAATTTCCCTATTAGATATAAATATATATAGGAGAGACGGTAGTAAAGAGGAACAGCTTTATAGTTGGAGATTGTTGGAAAATTCTCAAACTGTGGGACGCATGTATGTGTAGATCCCATTATAACTCCTCTACATTAATACAATGCATGATTTATTGTACCAATTCACTATTCTAAAGGGTGCTTTCGTGCATCATAATCTATTTTCGAATGGTAAAAAACTGAATTGAATTATTTCCTTCCTTATATTACGTTTTAATATTAATTTCCTTTATTCGAATTCATCCTGTGTTGTCTTAACATTTTCTTTCAAAAATACCGTCGAAAAGATACTTCTGAATAACTGAGAATTCAATAATAAAGATTATTTCTAATGACCTTTTTTAAATGTATAGCAATGTTCTTGTTCAACTTTTCTTCGCCTGTATTTGACTTTGTTTTTTTTGTATTGCTTTCAACGCTTCCATTGTAGATGAATTTGTTATTTGTTCTGCTTCAGGTATCTGCCAGGACTTTGCCTTTCGGTTGTGAATAATTCTACTGAGTTCCAATTGTTTCCTGTTCTAGGATAGCTAAATTTACTAGATGCAAACAATTGTAATAGCCTAACTTTTCAACTAACCAACTTTCAAATAAACACTACTAAATTGTATAATTGTCGTGTTTCTATTATATAAAAGCAAGACATATTTGTCGACTTTGTAGATGTCACATTCTATTAAAAGGTTAACGCTAGTATGTTTCAAGAGAAACATGCTTTTTAGAATATTCCACTAAGCACCATGCCCATCTCAGGGACTACAGGATTGTCTGTCTTTTCTTCTGTCGCCTAATCATGTTATTTTGCCTTTAATCCTTAAATCATTGCAGTCTCTACATACTTTTTCCATTTTTTTTGGTATTAATAAAGTTTATTGTATTTTATTAAAAACTATCTTAATTAGTATAAATCGTGAGTATCCAGACGTTATGGTTTGGAAATTAACTTTTCTTAATACTAACAGTTGAGAGTTGACTTTACTAATATCTTAATGGTAAAGTTGCTAGTGAAGAAAAGTGTGTTTACTTTAAGTTTCTATTGGGGGTACTAAAAATGATGTTCAACAGGCTTTTTTGTGGGACAAAATCGACGCAACTCTTTTTTTCCTCAATACCACACATTTTTAGCAATTCAAAAATACAGAGATTAAATTTTAGAATATAAGAAAAAAAAATAAACAAAAAACTGAGAATTAAAATGCCTCTGTCTTCAATTAAATTATATATTAATTATTCCCAGTGATTTAAATTAATTTCGGTTAATTTGAATTTAAATTTCGATTAAAAACAATTGCGTCTATTATACCACAGATCGTCTAAAACCCCGACTGAACACGGCTACTGTCTCGGTCTCACTGTGCTGTTCGATGCTGTTCGGGGCCAAAAAAAAACAATAATAACAATGGCCTTCTCGAATTGTCGAGAATGTCTAAAATGTAAACAAATGTTTCTATTTTTATATATAATATATAGCATTTAAATGCTAGATTCAATATATACAGAATGTCTCGTAAGTAATGAACCACCTTGCAGAGTCTGATATGAAATTAAATCCTGATTCGAAATGTCTTATAATTTACTATTAATTAAATTCAATAACCATTCAGGTGCGTGCTATAGCAGAGAAAAAATTGAAAACACAAGCGCGTGAGGTAATCCATTTCTTACGAGACAGCCTGTATATATAAATAATATATTAAAAAATTAGATTAAATCAAAGGTCGTTAGTATTAAGAAAAATGTTGTACTTTACACGGTGGGAAGTGTCTTTTCACACTCCGCTCTTGTGAAAAGTGTCACTTTCCCACCTTGTAAAGTAAATAACTATTAATTGTTTTGCAAAATTAACGTTTGAGAGTGTAACGTTAAAGACCAGTTTGACGTATTTATGGGCAGGTATTTAAATTATTTCATGATTTATTCAGGTCTACATAAAATATATACATTTTCAATTCAGATAATATATTATAGTAATTATCTTTGATTTAATTAAAATGTTTCCAATATTTAAAAAAAAATCATGATAGAGTATTTTAATTAACGGTCGATTTTATCTTTTTTGTTCGTTATTTTAGATTAATATAGAATTTTTGTTATGTAACCAATTTCCGAGAGAAACTAAATTATTGCATAATTAGACATTTTTGAACTTTTAGAGTTTCTTTAAATGTAAATTTAGTCTGGTCGCTTACTAGTAAATGTTCAGAAACGCACGATTTTGAATATAATTGGAAGGAAACCTGGTAATTATTAGATATGGTTGCCGAATTGACTGAGAAGAATAAAGTCAAAGCAATCAAAAATAAAGGATTTCATGGAAATGGGATTGATTACTCTGTTGTATATCTCACAAAATTCTTATGGTTAGAAATACATAGAAACCGTCTACAGGGTGTACACAGCTAACAGTTTCACCTCAAATATTTCGTTTGTTCATGTCTATATGGTCTATTAGTCTACACAGTCAGTCAGTTAGTTAGTCAGTCAGTCAGGTTTTATATAATAATAATAAAATAATAATTCTATATACTTTATTTTATGGTGATTTATCACCTGTCATTATACTTCGTTTTTGTTAAGACAGTCGATTAAATAACAGTAAGGTTTTATTTTTGTTTTCAAACAAAAGACAATCGATTAAAACCAACAAAATGAGCGTCTTTTGTTTTTAATAGCGGTACAAAATATACACAAAACTAAATCGAAAAAAAGTGACAAAGGAAGAATGGAATCGAAAAACTAAATAGCCTATAACCATCTACGAAAAATTCTGCATCGAATGGTCAAGGTTCCATGTCGATACGATCAGTAGTTTTTACGTGATCGAGCCTCAAAAAAACAGATTTTGCTTATACAGCGTGTTTTTTCTAAATAGGGACAGCTGCGGATCTCCCAACAGCCGTCAACTAAGAGAAATAAAAGTCCCAAGAACGTGTACATCTGACGATATATGAACGAGGGGGTCCTTCTTATATCGGCAGATGTACACGTTCTTGGGACTTTTATTTTTCTTAGTTGACAGCTATTGGGAGATTCACAGCTGTCCCTATTTAGAAAAAACACGCGGTATATGTATAGATGCTTCAATTAACCGACACTATTATTTTATTTTTAGATATTTTGGAAATGTCAAAATAATAGCATGTCGAATTTTGCTCAATATTATGAAACCAGTCACCTGCAATGAATACTGTGAATGAAATTGATATGAAATTTTTTTTTCTTTTCAACATTTCGGGTTAAAAACTGTATTTCGGTTGAAAGACAATTCATTGCGCAAAATTCCAACTTTTATCAATTTGATCTTCACAATATGTAAAATGGTGGAGGCGCCGGGCGAATCACACTTCAATTTTCTAAATAAAAAGAAATTCATTTCAAATTCCTTTGCAGTACTGGTTTCCTAGTGATTTTCAAGATCAAAATACTTAGAAAAAATATCGTGTCGATCAATTAAAGTATGGAGATTGTAGTTTAATTCTCAGATGCTTTTCCACTTCAATTGACAAACAAGCGAGATATTTGAGATGAAATTGTTAGCTGGGACACCGTGTATGATGCTATAATGACGTTTTACTACTAGATACACCCAACCTACCATCTCTTTTACATTTTTTGCTTCCAAATATGTAATTTTTTCTACTTTGTCTCCTAAGCCAGCTCTTCGACTTTCGAGCTCGAACATATCGACTTCGAAAGGACTGCCAGATTCTATTTTGTTTTAATATAGATAGATGGATCGTGTAGTTTATCAGGTACATCTTTGCTTTTAGAAGAAAAATCTATAGGAGGAAAAATCTCTGCATCACGATCAGTAATTAGAAAAACACCCTGTATTGAGGTTGTTGAATCACAGAGAGATATAATGCAGTATAATTGAACCGCTGTTTGTAAACATTTTACTAATTAAAGGGCCAGTACCACAACAATAACAACATGTAACAATACTATTAGCTACAGTTAATTAAAAGCTTTCAAAGTGAATAACAATTGAACGTTCCTAAGTAAACAAGTTGTTATTGTATTGGCTTTTTATTTTTGTTAAATTTTTACGAATTACGTTTTAATGCTATTTCTTATAAAATCAGCAATTTTCCAATCTTGTTAGTTTCAAACAGTTTACCGAAAATACTGGTAAATGTTGTAGAATATATGATGTTTAATTCCTGGTGTTCGTTACTGTATGTAATACAGATATTTCCATTAAAAATCAACTCTTTGTTACACTACGTTACTGTCAGATAAACATTTGTGGTTTCAGGAAATTTAATTAACGATTTGTAAAGAGGAGAAATAACTCATTTATTATATATCGCCTTCTATCTTACTCTCACCTATTTGAGGTATATTTCAATTGTGTCTCTTTTTATTATAATTTCACACTGAATTCATCCCTTTTCACAATATACCACCAAGTTATCTAATTCAAATATTTTTGAAATTTTCTGTTTGTAAAAACAGAATGAATCCGTGAATTGTTAAAATTTTCTAAAAGTCGATCAATAGTCCTAAATCTGTTTTTTGTTCTTTTTTTCTACCACTATAGAATTGCTAATTCTTACTTGAAATTTTCTGTATCTTGTTGGAAAAGTTTGAAGGATTTAAATCGAAATAAAAAAAAATAATTGAAGAGTCTCCAATTATCAATGAGAACATTCGAATTTCACCCGTATTAATCAATCCGACTACAATTTGTTCGGGTTTTATTTATTCTTCCCTGTAGAAATTGACAAAACATCAAATTATGTTAAACAATATTTCTATTTTGTTTATTTTACGAAATTCAACAGAATTCCAATAAAACTTTACCTTTAGGCTATATTTTTTGGTTTGTTTGTTTGTTTGAAATGGATAAATATAGAATGAAAGGGATGAAATTAAAAGCAAGGGTAGATGGAATTTTAACAACAAAAAAACAACAACACACAGCGCTACACGTTGAATAATTGTGGTCAGATTTTTCAAGCCCTACATTTATCTTTGTTCCATTTACAATTGTACAATACTGGTAGACGATTTCTAGCCGAAGACATTCCTTTATTAATCTGTCCACTTCAAATTTGTAACCACTAGAATTTTTCGTTCTTTTTCCACTCTGACTTCGTCACTCAAATAACATTTTTTTGTTGTTGTTGAAAAACTAGTTAGTCGCAAATTGGTTTGGTGAAATGATGTGATGGTGATGTGATGTTAGTGAGTGAAAACATTCCCTTTTCATATACTTGATATTTTTGTATGTTGTGCTAAATTAAGCGCATTGAAATTGAATGCAGCCTCATTAGTAGACAGTTATTGTGTAGCTTTAAGGATAATGATCTTTTCTTGATTTCATTATGCCACTTTTAATTTTACAAAGAACGTAGAAAGATGAGGGATAGTAGAATAAGAAAATCCGATAGAAAGAAAGTATAATTCTGAAGGCTTTTACGATTTTCAAATGATGATGATGGTAATGGTTATAGGGAAATTACAATCGTTACAATTTCTTGATTCTACAAAGAAACAGTTTATCTTTTGTTCTATATACTCATAAATAATGTAATGGTGTGTGTATATTAATGACGTTAATCTAAGAGATGATAATTGATATCATGTTGGATGTGGCATAAAATAGCAGTTGATGCTTTGTAGCTCTGTCTATTTTATTAGAATTTATGTTCATATTAATGTTGTATGTAGGGAAATCATGGTGTTGAGTGGTTATCTCTCTTCTACGTCTACATATTTTGATAATTTCATCCCTTATATATTTCTCTATTAAATATTATGGAATGTGTTAATTTAATTTATTTCTACATTAGAATTAATTATAGAGTTTCTAAATTATCATCAAATTAATGGTAGTGCAGAGGTGCGTAATATACAGCTCTATTATGTCCCGACACAATTGACTTAAACTCAGAAAAACAACAGGGATGGGGGGAAAAGTGGGTGCACAATATCATTAAATTCATGTAAAGATCAAGGTGCCACAGATTTTCATTTGCATACATTCAGAAGGAAGATTTCTGTTCCAAAGAACTCGCAAATTTTTATTTTTATTGAATTTTGTAAACATCAAAAAGCTATTTTCACTTGAAATACAAAGTAGAGAAAATTTCAAATTATAAAATTCGGGGAATTCTCACGAATGGAAATCGAATTATATACAACAGATCAAGACCGCTGTAGTGTTGAGGCGGCTCAAATATTCACGTTTCTGATGTCAGATGAAGGGTATGTTAAAGCACAATTTTCTTTTTGGAATTTGTAGCGATCATCTGAAATCAAAATAAGTCGTGTAACAGGCAAATTATTTTTGAAAAATTTATGTTAAATTAAAATGTGTAAAAACGGAATTGAGTGTATTCGGGCACTTATAGTATTTGTAAACAATTTTTCTTTTTCATAATGGAATGGATTTTGTCCAAAACATCATCTTCTAGTCCCAAACCATTACTTGCCCATTTCCATATTTTATTGTTGAACTTATACATCTTAGTTTCTTCAACTCGATGTTTTGATCTGATTATTTCAAACTTCGTTTCTTTGGTCCATAAAATATTTCAATGCCTTCGGTGTAAATCTTTCACTGTAGAAACTGTACTTTTTTCCGATGGCTGTTTCTTGTTACATTTCCGACATTATCTTTATACATAAAGATAATGAAAGTAAAAAATAAAAACAAATATATATAAAATAAATTCTATATGAATAAAATAAATATTAGATTAAATTAATTTAAAAGATTAAATAGATGATAATTAATTGACAAATAAGATATAAAATAATCAATACCGATAATAGATCAATACACGATCTTATATAAAAAATAAAAAGAAAAAATAAAAATAAAAACAAAATAGAGCATGATTATTAAATAAAATTTGATTCAAATAAATATGAAATAACATAAGAAATGAAGTAACATGAAAGAATAAAACTGATATAAACAAAGAATATAATTAAACAGAATAAATAAAACAGTGATAAAGAAATTAATAAAACAAAAAACAAAGAATAAAATAATACATATAGAAAATGAATCGAGAGAAAAAACAAATGTAAAATGTCATCATGTACAATAAATGCTGAAATCGAATATAATATTATATCAGAAAAATATTATGGTAAAAACATACATAATAAAATAAATAATTGAATAGAGCAGATATAAAGAATATATATAAATTGAAGATGAGAAAAAAACATACATAAATAATGCAGTAAATAGAGTAATAAAAAATAAAAATATTAGATGCACATAAAAGTAAAATAAAATAAGATAAAATGAGATAAAATGAAAAAATTAGATAATGAAAATAACAAAAGAAGAATATAATAAAGAAAAATAAAAAATTGAATAAAAAAAATAGATATATCCAATAAAATATAAGAAAGATACACCAGATAATAAATAAAAGAAATATAATAATAAAAAATAATTCCATTTGAAAACAAATAAAATAAAGAATAAAAATAATTAATATGTAAGAAGTTACAGAGAAAATACATTAATTAAACATAAAATAAAAATTAATTATATGATATACATATGATACATATAAAGAAATAATAGATTGATAAAGACAGAGACAATGATATAGTATATATACAGTATATAATAACATAAAGAAGATGATTATATAGAATGAAGAAACCACACTTGAGAGATTAATAATGATAGTAAGAATAATTAAAGACGATAAATTAATAAGAAAAATATTAATATAAAAA